>JACXGI010003126.1:0-65643 GCA_016801175.1 Esox masquinongy | reverse complement strand
CAACAAAGTATTAGTTTAAGGGTGTGCACACTTATGCAACCAGGTTATTGTGAGTTTTTTATTTTTCCCCCTCAAAGATTTCAGTTTGTTTTTCAATTGAATTGTTCACGTTATAGGTCACATTAAAGGTGGAAAAAGTTCTGACATGATTTATCTTTGTTTCATTCTTTTACATCACAAGAACCTGGCATTTTAACAGGGGTGTGTAGACTTTTTATATCCACTGTAGGTCTTCCACATGAAAGGCACTGTCTTTAACCACCACGCCACAGCATTACACGTTTCAGCAGTCGCTAGACTTCATTGAGGATTGTGTTAAACTGACTAATGTTTCTTATTAACTTTACCTCCACCCTAGTGTCTATGAACTGTATTGCTAACCCTAACCCTAACCCGTTTTAACAGCTTATTAGCCAGTAATAGGCTTACTAGTATCTAATAACTTCCTAGGAATATTCATAAGGAAACAGTCGCAATAAATCCGTTTACAGTTTCAATTAAGGCTTACTATAACGTAACTACGTTTTTAAGCCAGCAAATGTGTTTGTCTATCCTGACCCAAAACACATGCACGGAAGCGTACTTCGAAAATCCACCAGAAACAGTCGCAATATAACTGTACACTGTTTTATTTCAGGCTTACTATAATGTAGATATGAATGGTTTTAGCCAGCAAAGTTTTCGTCTATATGGAATAATTCATAATGCGTACATCGCTTCGCCTGCGAAGAGATATGAACTCGGGACCTATAGTTCACAAGTCCGCTTCTCTAACCACTATGCTATTGAACAAGGGGTAGTCAGTCAGTCACTCAGTCAGTCAGTCACTCAGTAAGAGACATTCGCTCTTCTTAGCCGGCTCCGCTTACGCGGTCCGACAAAAATGAAATAACCGACATGGGTAAATTATATCGTTTAGAGGATCTCTCTAGCCTTCGGTCAATGTTCTGGTTGTTCAACAGTTGTTTGATAAATTGCAATTAAACACATTCGGAGAGGATTTGAAATGCTATTTTTTTTCAATTCTTATCATTTTGGCGCTGGTGATTTTCCTTTGGCGCTCGCTAAAACTTCTTTGGTGGCGCCAAAAATTCCTCTATGCAGGAAAAACCCTGTGTATCGATAGTCCACTTTATCCAGTTGTTATATGAAACCACTTCAACACTTATGGTTTAGATAAAAGGAAAGAGGGCTGTAATTTGAAGTGGTGTCTGTTCCCATGTAAATACACTGTAGGAAACAACTGTTTTGGTAGTCCTAGTACTTACACCACAAGTGTTGAATTGGTTCCATAAGACAGCTGGTTTAAGATGATGGCCTTACTAGGAATGTACATGGTATGTCAGAGTACACAACCTCTGGGAAAGAATATGCTACAATACAAGGATGGCGTGAAGTTATGTTATGGATGGTATATTAACTGGTAACAAACAAAATTTACCACAGCTATTTCTCAGGTAGTATTTTGAAATAGACTAGTTTTAATGTGCATGTACATCATAAGGTGATGGATCTCATTTGTAACTACATTTGGAAATGTGGGAGAAGAAATTGGGCCTTTGTTTATGGCTCACATCAGTAAAAGTCATTAGTAGATCATAGGGCTCTGTTAATCTGTTAAAATACAACCTATATAGTGGCATTCTGCTGTTTTATGAGTTACAAGTCTGTTAAAAAAGGATGGGCTACAGTATACATAAATGAAACATATGATTGAAACATTAACGACCAGTGGAATTGCGACGCTGCTCAATTCCAGACTATTTTCCTGATCAGGTCTCATGCAGTCAAGCATCAGTAACCTATCCTTTATAAATGGTATTCATCCATGAAACTGTTGGGCTACAGCAATACTTCTTCCTAAATGCCAACTAATAAATTGTACTTTATTCCATAATTCAGACAGCATACTCTGCAATACAGATTTCATAGGGCCCTTAAAAGACAAAGTGTGAGGAAAGGAGATGGAGGGGATGAGAGTGAATGATAATGCCCTTTTGGGATAGGGAAATCTAAATAAGAACTGTTGATTTTAATTTTATGTTGCAAAACATTTCTGTTGCCTGCACTAATAAATGGGATCCAATTACTAACTCTGCTAACTAAGCCTAGGTCTTGTTTAGTGCTTTTTCCTTTCCCACCAATGAAGAAGATGATGTGGTTGTCACTCTTCCTCTCATAAACTGCATCAATCTTGCTGGTTCCAGTGGGGAGCCCTATCCAGAAGTTTCTAATCAGGGCTGGGTTATGAGAGACCAGAAAACCAGTTCTCTGAATCCTCCAGAAATGTGGACCTGAAAAAAGCAACAAAAATAATTTTAAAGTCTATGTAAAAACATCAATGATGAACATTGACTCTCAAAAATAATCACACATGTTGGACTTTTCCACATTTCATTGTGTTATAACATGAAATCAAAATGGATTTAATTAGGAGTTTAGTGCCACTGATCAACAAAAAAGTCCATAATGTCAAAGTGAAAAATAGAATCTACAAACCACACACCATTAGCGCAATCTTGTGATTAAATCTGTTTTGATTGCATGTTATAACACAATGAAATGTGGAAATTTGGAAGGGGCATGAATACTTTTGAGATCCACTGTATGTAAACCTTAGAATGCAGATGCCACATATAGCCTTTCAAGTGGCTTTGAAGCCCCAGGTTGACAGTCCTATTTTAACATATTTTACATAACAATATTTGCTGTCAACTTTATTTAAAACTGTCATTTCAAATAATTAGGTGAATGGGGATCTCTGGGCCATAAGTCTTTCCATGTAGAGGACCCCTTTTTCACTTTGTGGATAGACAACGTACATTACAGTAGATCTTTCATGAACCAACAGTTTGGTTGATTTAATGAACAGCATTAGTTCCAGTACCTTTGACAAATCCCAAATAGCATATTTAGGATTTCAGAAGAGACTCATAACTCTACATTCCAATTTCAACTTACAATTTTGAAAATAAGGAACTGATCACTCACCTGTCGTGTGTGATAGAAAATAGAGATATTCTTGCACACTGGTGATGCTAAGTGTTATATTTTATTGAAAACTGCAACATTTTGGTCAAAGACCTTCATCAGTTAACTCACAATTCCGGGTTAACAGAGATCATAGAAAGTTTACAAACATAATAAACTAATAATAATAAACATTATAATAAACATAATAAACCTGATAAACATTCAAGAAAGCTGTCTTATTTGTCACAATGAAAATTACAGAGAAAGTAAAAAAGTAACTAAGCGTACGTTTCTGTAATTGAGTAAGAATATTTTTCTGCTGCTGTCACAGGCTGCTGTGCTATTCTCTTACCTTTAAAAAAGAAGCATTCTCCTCGGATATTTGCAACAGCATCAAAACCACCCTCACAGCGATCCTGGAAAGAGGGGTCCAAACTACTCAGAGGGAGAAAAGGGAAGCATGAGTAAGGACACGGTACTGCAACCCTTACTTGACACTGAATATTGAGTTTTAATTATGTGTTAGATAAAAGCACACATTCTCTGTATATCTCATATTAATAACCTCTGGTTGGGTCCATAGTGTAAATCAGTGAATTGTATCTCTGAGGTATGGCTTAATAAGCTTTAACTGCCTCTGGCTCCACTCACTGTTTGGTTGGCCTTGGAGGTGGAGGATTGGGCATGCTAGGTTGACTGGAAGTTGCTTTACCACCACCACCAGGTTGCACTGGCTTGCTGTCCTTCCACCCTGGGGAGAGAAAGTGTGAATATAACTTATTTCCTTAATTCCTCCAATCTTCTTTCCAATGTGGTTTGATTTGGAGATGAGTGAAAAGGACACCAATAACTAAGGACATATACAGCTCCGGAAAAAATTAAGAGACCACTGCAGCTTTTTCTTTCCTTTCCAAAAAAGTTGAAAAGGAAGGTTTTGAGTGAGGAACAGAAGGGTCAAAATTAAGAGACCACTGCAAATTGAACATTTCTGTTCCTCACTCAAAACTTTCCTTTTCAACTTTTTTGGAAAGGAAGGAAAAAGGTGCAGTGGTCTCTTAATTTTTTCTGGAGCTGTATATAGTACATTCTTTCTGAGAGAAACTTCTCAAATGGTTTCAAATAGCAGGTGATATGCCACAAGTGTTTATTCTGAAAGCAGAAGTAAAGGGTGGTTTGGGTTAGGCAAATACATGTGGTGTAAAAGGATCTGTGGAATGCTGTGGCACATGACTGACCAGAAAACCTACACTGAATTATTCAATTGATAATAGTTTTATTGGGTTATGGCTACTGTTAGGGTGCTGGGTTAGGGTTGAAGTTTTAAAACCCACAACTATAAATGTTCCTAATTTTGTAGTTATAATAAGCAAGCAACATGAAAACTAAATTTTACTGACAGACATTCTAAATCACTGCAGTGAACTGAATCATTCAGTGCAGTTCTTTTAAAAGATTTAGATATTTTGAATTACTGATTCATTTAATTAATGCTTTGTGTCGTTATCATGTTGGAAGACCCGTTTTTGACCTGCTTCATGATTGCCTTCACTGAAAAATGTATTACCAGCTGTTGTTCATCTAATTCATTTTCTTTTATTCCATTCAGTTTAAAATTATTAGTTTAGTTGTAGAACCAAATATGTTTTATTTGGATCAAGTCAAGTTGCTTGCAGAGAGTAAAGCCTAAATATATCAGTTTCATTTAATGTTTGTTTTTGTGGTTGACCCAAATAGGATTTGGGAACCCAAGAAACATTTTCCAGAAAGCTTTGCTGCAAGAAGTTTGTTTTAATATCTTTTGTTCTCCATGACACATTGATTACTTTGTTTTATTACAAAACATCATTAATAATCTTTATTTTCCTAACCTAATACAACCTTTAAGTGTTTTGATTTATTGCACCCATTAAAGAGATACTTATTTTAGTTGATGTAACCTGATGTTAACCTGGTTCTGTCCTATAAGCAATTCACTACTCATTCAGTTGTTCTGAGTGTGTTGTGGGTGATAATATTTTACATTAGTAGGCTACTCTTTCAGCTGGAGTCCAATTGGTAACATTTAGAACCAAGTTGCTGGCTTTTGGGCCCAATCTCCTATATCGGTTTGGGGTTTCCCAAGTGGTTAGACATTCACGACTAGAACTTGCCCTGTAACAATCCAACAAGCATGCTTGCAGTGAGTCCCATGCATTTACATTACGTGAACAGTATGAATTGTTTTAGCGCTCACTAGGTTTTAACTTCAGGATTGCAAGTTGAATGCAACAACCAGTGCAACAAACACTCATGGGTGGGTATCATTCACATATATATGTATAAGGGCATGCTGGGATATGTAAAAATTATACTTTATGGAATCAACTTAAAAAATACAGGTTAAACCCAACTGATAGACTTACTTTGGGCTTACTGTTAAAAATTCAGGTTGAACCAAATAAATTGATTTATACTGGGTCAACTAATAAAATATAAGTGTGAATTATTGCCTTAAATTTGATAGGTTTGATCAATGTTAAAAAAATGTCAGTGTTGATGATGTGCAGTCAAACAGGTCCAGAGGAGGAAAAGCAGCGGCAGATCTTGACCACCACCATGCTTAAATGCTGGGAATGTTCTTTTAGTGGTAAGCAGCATTGGGTTTTTACCTAACGTAACGGTTTTGATTGTGACCAAAAAGGTACATTTTTGATTCATCCATCCAGAGAATGGTTTTCCAGAAACCTTCAGGTTTCTCCAGATGGTCTCTGGCAAAGTTAGGACAAGCAGTTTGGCTGTTTTTTGACAGAATAGTCTTCTTCCTAGCAACCCTCCCATGAATGCCTTTTCGTTTTAGTGTTCGTCTTATTGTTGAAACATGCACAGTAACCAGAGACACAGCAAGGGAGGTCAACAAATCTCCATATGTTATGTTTGGCTTGGCATTTTACTTTACATTTATTATTTTTCTTGTGGCTTATGGGGATATTTTGGAAGGGCATCCACTTGTGTGACGAGTTGTGGTCATATTAAATGTTCTCCATTTTATATGATTATATTTTTAAATAAAGAATTCACAAACATCTTTAAATGTCATTATGAACATTACAGGGGCTGAATCCTTAAAATTGCTTAAAGTAAAATAAATAGTAATGTTATTATAAAATAACATGACTATTTAAAATGAATAGTGATCAAAAATATAAAATACTTTTATAATGTTGAAGGGATTTCCTTCCCCATTTTTCACCTATGTCCCAGCCTGGAATTATCATTATTAGCATCATCCAAATTCTTGAATTGAAACTGTGTCCCCCAAGCAACAAAAGCTGCATTTTTGCTGGTGGTTCTGCTGTCTGAATAATCTGTGTCAGCTGATTGACTTAGATGCCTCAGCAGCATTTACTAATGCCTGAGACAAATCTTAAATTCTTCAATTGTATTTTTTGATATCAATGCCAGGATGGAGTTGTCAACTGGACACATGGAAAGTACAAGCTTGACACGTTACCCTGGCAACAGGTACGGGCGTCTTGCCTCATTACCTAAATAGTCGTAGCACAATGTACATTTTTATAGATTTATTTTATTAAGAATCTGTTTAACTGATAAATTTTGTTCTGACATGTTTTAAAATGTTGTTTTTATATATAAAATTGAAGGGTATTCTACACAAAATGGTACCACAAAAATCTAGAAAGCTGAGATTCTGCATGCCACTCCTGCTCTGTCGTCACAGCACCCCAGGATGCCATGGCACCCAGTTTGGGAACCACTGTAATAGACTGTGATATGGGCAAACATTTTCACCAGTGATAAAATCCAAGGCTGAATAATTTACTGCATCCAGAGATTAGAGTACAGATGCTGAGATATATACTATTCACCATAATCTAGCAGCAACATAAATGTTGCTTTCTTGTCGCTGCTTTTGAATGCTGACTTGACAGACAATTTGTTCCTATAACAAAAAAGAACGAAAATGCTTAATTTCTCATCTAAGGCTTTGACAATATCATTTACAACCAGTGAGGTTTTTGTAATAGTACTTGAAATTGAAAAATAGTACCAAATTGAAACCTGTTCAATTTTCTAATAAATAGGAAGGTAACTTTATTTACCAGTGCCTCCAGAATTTTAGCAAGGAATGACAAATTAGAGATAGGATACAAGTGTCTCTTCAAGGATACAAGTGTCTCTTATGCAATGGGAGCACAAGTCGTTTTCCAAATGTTAGCGATAACCCAGAAATTACTGTTTTAAATATTACTGATTAATAAAATTTAGAATTAGTGATTAAATACAGCTCCGGAAAAAATTAAGAGACCACTGCACCTTTTTCTTTCCTTTCCAAAAAAGTTGAAAAGGAAAGTTTTGAGTGAGGAACACAAGCGTTCAATTTGCAGTGGTTTCTTAATTTTAACCCTTCTGTGGTCTCTTGATTTTTTCCGGAGCTGTATATGCATTTTGCTTCAGAGATATTTGCTGCAATAAAGTGGCTATCAGCAATTGCATTTTGATCAGTAACAGGTACAGAGCTCAACATTATCTGTTGTGGCAGCATGGTGGCCGCACTGTTCTTCTGGGTTTTTACAGTTTTCCAGAATTTGGAAGAATATCTGTCAAGTCCGGAATATATGGGGTGCCTCTGGGCATCTCTGTGCCTAGGGGATATATTCAGGGCCTGATAGCAGAGGTGCCTCTAGGCATCGCTACGTGTCACTTTTGGTTGTCCCCAATTAGAGGCAGCTGCCCCTTGTTGCCTCTAATTGGGGATCCTATTTAAGTTAAGTCTTTTTCTACATTCAGTGTGGTTCATTGTTGGTGTTAAATACAGTTCTGGGTTGGTGGTGGGCCTTATGTAGTTTTCTGTGCTGTTTTCTGAGAAGACCATTAAAAGGATGTATTTCAGCCTGTCCTGCCTACCGGCCACCGTGACAATAATTAACCATTATAGGTATATAGTGTATTTACGTATCAGTCTGCTTTTCTGCTTATCAGTCTGCTTTTTTACGTATCAGTCTGATTTCTCAATGTGTTCAAACTCTGCCAGCCCAAGGAAGAAATTGTTTTTCTAGCATCTGTGCTTGACTCCTTTCCTGATAAAGGGCACGCTTATCTGCTATAGAGGAATAAACCTTAATGAAATACTGTAGAGCTAGTCCGGCCTCTGGAATGGCTGAAATGTGGTCAAATGTGGTCTTTTAGTGATAAAACATGATTTGGCCTTTGGATTTCTGACATTCTGACAAATGCATCCAACTGGTCAATGATCGCTGATATCTAGCGGAAATACACGGCTTGCTGTGTAATTTTCTGGAACATTTGCCATTATACACTGCTCAAAAAAATGATGGGAACACTTTAATCACACATCAGGTCTCGATGAAGGAAATATATCAAAGATAAAAAATTTTACTGTACATTGTGTAATTCGTTGAGAACAAAATGACGTAACAACGGTCAATGGGAACCGATTGAGGACTGGATTCAAACTCACACCGAAAATCAAAGTAAACATTTGAAATCACAGGCTGTTCCAACTTGCGTGAATTTCATCACAGCAACTCAATGTGACTCAGTAGTGTGTATGGCCCCCACATGCCTGTATGCACTCCCAACAATGTCTGGGCATGCTCCTGATGAGACAGCGGATGGTGTGCTGGGGCAACATCCTTGACATTGTCATATTGATGCATTGTCGGTTTTCGTTAATGAATATTTCCATATCTGTCTATAAAAACAGTGCTTGCATGAAAATGCTCCAATGCAATGCATATTTCCAGCTTTAGGAATTATTGTGCGTATCTCCAACCGTGCACACTGCTGCACTTAAGATGTTACTGCTCCTTTATTAACATTGTAAGCTAAATATTCCATGATTAGATACCGCGTCTAGCTCCACTTAACTGTTGACTTATTAATTTACTATTCATTGTTTAGGCCTATATGCAATGCCAGCGTATGCCACCCCTACACCACTTTGTGTTCAGTTTCTATTCTGGGTCTTCCAGTTGCATTACACGTATTTCTCCAGCAGATGTCGCCAGTGTGCAATGTTTTGAGTGTTTCGAAACAATGAATCCTTTTTCGATGCATTTGTTTCAATTGGCTCAAAGTTTTGGAAAGCTTAGTTTCTCCCATTACTACGTGAGGGCCAGTCAATGGTATCAATGCCTTTGTCATCCAGGAACTGCCTACACATTCTGGCCACATGAGGCCAGGCATTGTCCTGCACCCAGGGCCCACTGCACCAGCGTAAGGTCTGACGATGGGTCTGAGGATTTCATTCTGGTACCTAACAGCAGTCAGGGTACCGTTGGCTAGCATATGGAGGTCTGTGCGACCCTCCAAGGATATGCCTCCCCAGACCACATCACTGACCCACCGCCAAACCGGTCATGCTGGATGATGTTGCAGGCAGCATAACGTTTACCATGGCATCTCCAGACTCTTTCACGTCTGTCACGTGCTCAGTGTGAACCTGCTCTCATCTGTGAAGAGAACTGGGTGCCAATGACGGACATGCCAATTCTGGTGTTCTCTGGCTAATACCAATCAAGCTGCATGGTGCTGGGCTGTGAGCACAGGTCCCACTAGAGGACGTCAAGCCCTCATACCACCCTCATAGAGTCTGTTTCTGACAGTTTGGTCAGAAACATGCACACCAGTAGTCCGCTGGAAGTCATTTTGTATGGCTCTGGCAGTGCTCCTTCTGTTACTCCTTGCGCAAAAGAACAGATACCGGTCATGCTGCTGGGTTGATGCCCTTCTACAGCCCTGTCCAGCTCTCCTCATGTAACGGCCTGTTTCCTGGTATCTCCTCTATGCTCTTGAGACTGTACTGGGAGACACAGCAAACCTTCTTGTGATAGCACGTATGGATGTGCCATCCTGGAGGAGCTGGACTACCCGTGCAAACTGACTGGGCTGCAGGTATCGCCTCATGCTACCAGTAGTGACAAGGACACTAGCAAATCACAAAACTAAAGAAGAATCAGGAGAGAGCAATTGTCTGTGGCCACCACCTGCAAAACCATTCCCTTTTTGTGGGTTGTCTTGCTGTTGCCTCTCTAGTGCATTTGTTGTCACTTTGATTTGCACCAAAACAGGTGATACTGATTCACAATCGCTTATGCTTCCTAACTGGACAGATTGATATCCCTGAAGTTGCATTGACTTGGTGTTATACTGTGATGATTACGTGTCCCTTAATTTTTTTGAGCACTGTATATTCAATCAATGTAGACTATTGGGCTCTAAATTTGGCTGTGTTGTCTTGGTGATTAGCTATTTTAGTTAGGGCCAACTCCACCTGTGATTCCCAGTGTAGGTTAAAATCACCAATGATAATCAATTAATTTGATATAAATGTGGCCAATTGGTTCATTAGGTGATCACTTAATGCATACCTCTTGCCAGATCGGGGGGTGATAGACTCAAAGAACTGCAAAATTACAATTGAGCGGAAGTGTCTGGGCACAAGATAATCGCTGAAGATGACAGTGGCAAAAATCTGCAAAAAACGCACTGTATTAAATGTTCTTGCATTCACGCATTTTCACACCATTTATCATAACCACTAGCCAACATATAATTTTGGCAATGCCATTTAAACATTTGCACACTAAATAAACACTTAAGTATACTGTATTCTATGTACAACATTTCAGGTAACAATGTCCAGTCTTTTTTTCAATTTAGGTCATTCAACCTGCACGGCCTTCAACATAAGAAGCTCATCCTTCTTTATGTTTGGATGTGCATTGACGCTATAGATGCTTGCAGTTCATGTTGCCTCACAATGACTTGTGCATAATATTTTAATTGTATATGAGCCCGCTCATTCACACGGATTACAAATGTTCCCCTTGTGATTTCTGCTTTAGAATTATGGATTGGTGTGGCCTGGCTAGTCAAATGGTTAGTGTTGTTGCCAATAACATACATTTGTTGATTTTAATATCTTCTTGAATCCAGCCCACTACTTTTGACTCAGTTCTCTCCATTGTCTAATAAAATTATAATTATATTTTTCAAATAATCAATGTACCGTAGAGCTCCTGAATGGCCATCTTGTCATCCAGAGGGAGGCTGTAGGTTGACATATCCTTCACAGCTCCTTGGTAGTAAGGCCTCATGATGGATGGAACTGAGGAGGAGTGGGACAGGCCAAGGGCGTGGCCAAACTCATGTACCGCCACTGTGAAAAGGTCTGTGGTAACACTATCCCCTGAGAAAAAAAGCATGTGCTGTTAATCAATTACTCTTTCAACAAGACTACCCATATAATTTCTCTGTCTGGCTGTCTGTGTTTGTTGAATACCCGTCCTTACATTCACTCAAACATTTATCGACTTACCTGTTCTGGGCCAATTTCTTTTAACTTGAGACCTTTATTATTTGCCAGATAATTATCATTAATGAAGTTCAATAGGGCTACTGAGGTAAAAAATAGCTTACACACCAGTCCTCAACAACCCATCCCTCCTATCATACATACAGTAAATGTGTCTTTAAATACCTCCGTTGCTCCAGTACTCATCATCATCAAAGTGTGTGTCACCGGCAATGTCATCCCTCCCTGGGAAGAATGCGTGGGCTAGTGTGCCCCCTCTGCCGTCAAAAGGGTACCCATCGTCATGGAGCGAACGGGAAAAAGACACTCTGATGTCCCCGTCACTCCCAGAGAGATGTCGGAAGCTTAGGGGGGCTGCGTCACTCCAGGCCTTTAAGGCCAGAATCAGGATTCTCTTCACCTCCTCTGGATGGGAAACCGAGCTTGAGAGAGAGGGGTTTGGATAACTGTGGACACTGGATAAAGGAAAGACATCAGTAATATGAACACTGTACCTTAATACACAATACGCTATAATATTGCTTGCCCAGTGTAGCAAGGTACCTTGTGGAAAGTAACTAATAACAAAGTCCCCCACCATAAAAGAAAGTATTTTGTCCTCCAGGCAGGCTTAATCAAACACTCAAGAGAATGTATAGTAATACTTAATAAAGAAGATCACTCTAATAGTGTTACTGTTTGAATGGGTGTGTCGGTTTGCATCAACTAAAAATGTTGCATACCTCCATGTTAGGTCGGTCCTGTCCCATCGAAGGCCTGACAGGGCATATCTTTTCCTCCTCCTCTTCAACATGTCCTCTGTTCCCATAATGTCAGGGAGAGAGCATCTTGGTGTCTTCATTAGATTGATAGTAGCTTCATCTGAACACAGGGGCATATGACACCTAGTGACTTAATTAAAGCGTTCATCTACACTGCAGTATAATATTATAATGCATTGTAACAGTGATTTTCATAATTGTCTTATAATGAATCAAACCCCCAGTTTGATGGAAAACATTCTTATGCATAGAGAGACACAACCTTTATAAACCTTGTTGAGAGACATAAAAGCTCATATTTGTGTACAACATGTTTTTACATGTGTTAAGTGTTACCAATTGGAGCATCTTAAATGTTAATTGAACACTCCTTATACATTCTTGGCACCTCAGAGTCTATTACCAGTGCAAATACACTTACTTGCATCAACAACAAAGGATTCTACAATTGGCTTAAAGGGTCATGTAACAAAGCTTTACTCTAAGTTGACAATACGTTACCCAGTCGGCCTGTTTCCTTCAGCCCTCCGAATCTCTGCATCTGGCGAATCGCCTGCTCAATCCCATCCTTTGTCTGCAGCTTGCTTGTTCGTGGGTCAGGAGGAGGGAGGTACCCATACCGGCTCAACCAATCCTGACAGAAAGCAGGGGAGAGCAAATTTTGATTTCAGTTGTTGCGATGCTAAGGAACACAGTTGATGACAGCCACCCACCCTTGCACACAGCATTCATTACAAAAAAAAACAGGACAAAAAACTCCAAGGATTTTTTCCTATCCAATGTCTTACACATCTTTTTAGATATTAAAATGAGATAATATGGCCCGAGACAATTTCTTAATGATATCAGCTATTTTAAAGAATTTTTCTTAATATGTAATTCTCTTAGTCAATCGGTTTGCACTTAGGAAATGTATATTTGGAATTAAAATTCTTAAACCCTTGTCAGGATGGAACATTGTAAAAGTGTTTAAATGAATTATATGTGGGGGGAGCTAAAATAATGTTATGTCAACATTTCTCTGAGTTTAATTCATATTAAATATATTTTCTGTATTTCCTATGCAAATGAGCTGAGTGAAGTGGCATTTAATTTGTTTTTTTCTGAGCAGCCCCTAGTGGGTGCTGTCTCACTTCTTTACAGCGAATGAACATTCAACCTGAAGTGATGGTCATTCATTTCATAGGTGACCTTGTGGAGTTAGCGGGATCTTGAAAAGAAACAAAACTGCTAGTATTCTGAAAAAAGAAATAAAGTTCTTAACGTTGTCCGCAAGCTCAAATTACTAATGGATAGAGCCTGATAACAGCACATTGTCACTTTTGCAATGATGTTCATGATTTGTGGCTTATGGGCATGACCAAACTGATCAGTTGAGAATGTACACCAAATAACAACAGATTCATTTTGGTCTATGCCAAAATACAAGTGGCCCTTTATAGCTAGGTATTGTTTTTGTTGGCTTGTCTAAAAGATAACCTCATCTGAGCATTTTGTTGGTAAATGCCTCTTTGTGATATTCTTGATTTAATAATTTCTCATCTTTGCTATTTTTCCATTTGCAACTTCAATTGATAATGTAGTGCAGTGTTTCTTAATCCTGGACCTCGGGACCCAAATGGGTGCACGTTTTTGTTTTTGCCCAGGCACTCACACACCTGATTCAAACTAAAGGCTTGATGATAGGTTGATTACGTCAATCAAATGTGTAAGTGGTAGGGCAACATTTGAATCAGGTGTGTGAGTGCTAGGTCAAAAACAAAAGCGTGCACCCCTTGTGTCCCGAGGACCAGGATTAAGAACCACTGATGTATTGTAAATCACAAATACACTACACCTTGCTGTGAATGTGCTTTTCAACATGTTGCAAATTATGCACACTTTAAGCTGTTTGAAGCTTAAATTTTGTGAGCAAATAAATTGTAATTTCTAATAGCTTCTACATACAATTATTTAGTGACTAATTCCTCAGCTATATTTGCTAATAGTCAGAGAGCCATGGTAGTGGCCCAGGGTTACTTGTTTCTTCAAACTGGAGATGTGATTGGTGACTTCCTCAATGAGCTTGACACGCTCACAACTCATATTATTGGGTGACTTCAACCTTTCAACTTCTGACTTAGTCATTTTTTACCGCTTCTTTTTTCCACTCCTTTTTGTGTTTTGACCTCACCCTTTCTCAGTCAACTCCTACTCACAAAACCGGCAATGCACTTGATCTAATCTTTACTAGATGCTCTCCTCCACCCCTACACTGTCAGCCCCCACCAACACTGTCAGCCCCCACAGTCTCCCCAACTGTTCTTGCCTCTTCAATTCTGTTGTCTCTCCCATCTCCTACATCCTTTTTCCTTGCATCTCCTGAGTCTACCTCTTCCATCCTGCTGTCCTTGCTTTCCAAGTTCTAGGATTCTCATTGCCCCCTTTCCTCCCGGCCAGCACCGCCATTCCCTTAAGCTCTGTGACTTAATGACTCACTGCTAGCTCACTGGAGTGGGCTTTAGGCAACTGAAACTGAAGGAAAACAAAACTTAGAATGACCTAGCCTCATTCAAATCCCTTCTTGCCACCTTCTCTTCCTCTTTATCTGCTGCTAAACCAGTTTCTATTGCTTGAAATTCCATGCTTCTTCCTCTAACCACAGGAAACCCCTTTTCACCTTCTCCTTACTCCTTTACCCTCCACCTCCTCCCCTGCCATTCTCCCTCTCTGCAGAACAGTCCCAAAAACACACTATATAGCCAAAAGTATTTGGACACCTGACCATCAGACTTATTTGAGCTTATTGGACATCCCAATACAAAGATGACATGACAGAGCCATATCATCTTTCGCAGTTCAAAAGATTTTATATGCAATATATATATTTTTGATCTCAATACTTTTTAGTTGATGCTTTCCTTTCAATATTAATTATTTTGTTTGTAATACTAATACTTTTGTTTGTTCTTATTGAAACAAAAGTAACTCCATACCATTCGTCTTGTTATCAGCGCACAGTTCAAAAGCCAACATCCGTGATGGGCGTTCATTAGTGCACAGGTGACTTGCACATCTGTGAAGGCACCATTAATGCTGAACAATATATACAGGTTTTGGAGCAACATATGCTGCCATCCAGACAACATCTTTTTCAGGGAAGGCCTTTCTTATTTCAAAATGGTTTGGGTTAGACCCCGGGCAGCAGGAGGCCACGGAAAAGGGACTGGATCGGCATACGGCCGAGGAACAGGGACTGGAGTGGTAGATGGCCACGGAGCAGGGACTGGGGCGGTGGACGGCCACAGAGCAGGGACTGGGGCGGTAGACGGCCACGGAGCAGGGACTGGTGTGATGGCCCGGGCAGGACCCTTGGTGGCGGCAGGACGGGCAGGGCAGGACACTGGGTGGCGGCAGGCCGGGCAGGACTCTGGGCAGTGGAGGGCCGTGGGTCAGGGTTTGTGTGTCTACCTGCTACTTCCATGATTCAGGTTGGTTATTCTGTCACGGCTGAGTGGGGGTGTGTAGGAAGTAGGATTTTTTTTGTGTGTACGTTATCTTTGTGTTCAGCCACTATATGTTCCAGCACCGACCAACCCCTAATCGGTAGAAAGAGTTTCTCCCTCCAGGTGTTCATGTAATTCAGTAAATCCTAAGTGAACACAGACTCTGGGAAAATCTAGTCACGGAAGCTTATTACAGTTAGAATAGCCAGTTTATTATGTATTCTACAATGCATTAGAAACAATAATGTAGTACATGGGTCTTTTTTATTGAAATGCATAACTCTTCTGCAATGAAGAATCTGTTAGTTAACCAAATTACACCAGTTAACCAAATTATATTATAATATATACAGAAATGTTTTCATTCAGATAGCAAGACTGTGCTTTAAATTATCCTACCTGAGCAGGGTTGGGGTCAATCCTAAATTGACCCCAAACCAGGGAATGAGTCACACCACAAGAAGCAGCATTTTAAATGGATTTTATAGCAAAAAAAAATTTCAAATACAAATGTGTCCGGTGCAGATTTTTGGGAATTTGATTTCTGAGCTATAAATAGTGTAAAAAAAGATTGCTTTCCTTTTCTATTTTTTTATCCTAAAAGTAAAGGTGATATTTTGAATTTCACATGTGGGTGGATGTAAATGTGGAATTCTGTAATCGGTCAAGGGTTGAATTTGTGCTTCCTGCATGGGGCCATTGTGCATCGGCCATATACTACACACCCTTGTCTATATATCATTAATTAATGAACAACCTCCACAAATGCTGATGTTTTTGCTTGGTTCTTCGTGTTGCCTTTTTTGTATTTTGTATTTTTCTGTAATTATTTTTTTATTTCTGTGTTCAAATATGAGGCAGTGACATTACAGAGGATTACTGTAGGCATTATTACAGAGAAAGAGAGAGAATGGGAGAGATATGAGTAGGTATGCATCACCTGGGCAAGCCAGGGAAAAATTTGTGTAAATTGTTGAATTTGAAGACCTCTGAGTTGTTTGGATTTAAGATATTAGTTGTTATCCAAAAGCATTCCTGTTAAGTTAGCTTCCAATTAGATATTAGACCTAAACAGGGTGCAGTCACAACAGCACTTCTGCCTTGCATAAAGTTTAAAAGATTACTCACACACAATCCAACCTAAATTTTGGTTCTGCATTTATCCCAACCCCACCAAATTGGAAAGGTGCAAGGGGCTGCCGCACAGGGTTCCGGGAAGCAATTAGTGTTAACCTTTTTTTTTTTACATTGTAAGCTTTAAGGCTTGTCGGCATCAAATGAAACAGTTTGATTGCAAATGAAACAGTTCCAAAAACTTCCAACAACTTTTTTTGCTTTTATTAATTTCTTATCCCTAAAACACTAAAACAAGTTTATTGTGTACTTATATTCATCTACAGTGGATATAAAAAGTCTACACACCCCTGTTAAAATGCCAGGTTTTTGCGATGTAAAAGAATGAGACAAAGATAAATCATATCAGAACTTTTTCCACTTTTAATGTGACCTATAATGTGAACAATTCAAATGAAAAACAAACTGAAATCTTCGAGGGGGAAAAATAAAAATAAAAACCTTACAAAAACCTGGTTGCATAAGTGTGCACACTCTTATAACTGGGGATGTGGCTGTGTTCAGAATTAACCAATCACATTCAAACTCATGTTAAATAGAAGTCATTACACACCTGCCATCATTTAAAGTGACTCTGATTAATCACAAATAAAGTTCAGCTGTTCTAGTAGGATTGACATTTTCTTAATTGCATCTCAGAGTAAAAGCCATGGCCCGCAGAGAGCTTCCAAAGCATCAGAGGGATCTCATTGTTGAAAGATATCAGTCAGGAGAAGGGTACAAAAGAATTTCCAAAGCATTAGATATACCATGGAACACAGTGAAGACAGTCATCATGAAGTGGAGAAAATATGGCACAACAGAGACATTACCAAGAACTGGACGTCCCTCCAAAATTGATGAAAAGACAAGAAGAAAACTGGTCAGGGAGGCTTCCAAGAGGCCTACAGCAACATTAAAGGAACTGCAGGAATTTCTGGCAAGTTCTGGCTGTGTGCTACTTGTGACAACAATCTCCCGTATTCTTCATATGAATGGGCTATGGGGTAGGGTGGCAAGATGGAAGCCTTTTCTTACAAAGAAAAACATCCAAGCCCGGCTGAAGTTTGCAAAAACAAACACCAAGTCCCCCAAAAGCACGTAGGAAAATGTGTTATGGTCTGATGAAACCAAGGTTGAACTTTTTGGCCATAATTCCAAAAGGTATGTTTGGTACAAAAACAACACTGCACATCACCCAAAGAACACCATACCCAGAGTGAAGCATGGTGGTGGCAGCATCATGCTTTGGGAGTTGTGCATGGGAGTTGTTGTCTTTACCACCACTACGCTAGTGCTAGCAGGCCTGCTAACAAGCCTGCGGCTAAAACTATCTGGAGTGCCCGTGACATCTAGTGCTAACAGAGAGAAGCTGCTCACATACACATCTCTCTAGAAGAAAAACCAACAGCGGAACAGTCAACACAAGCCATCGTAACGTACTCCAGATAGTTTTAGACGGAGTCTTGTTAGCAGGCCTGCTAGCACTGTTAGCATAGTCTTGTTGATAAACCAGTTTTTCCAAGCTCACTTTCAGTACATATGGTGATCAAGTTTATTATCAATGTCATATATGTTGACACAGAGGGGTGCTGGGATTAACCAGCAGAAAACAATGCAACCAATATTCATTTTGGGCTCGGGCAACAAATCCATATTTGGGAAGCTTTTTCCAAAAGGAGCCAGATTTGTATGAATGGGGTGCTTGCTCTCTTCTACATTGTCATTATTATTATTATTTGTCGTCATTACAAACTAAAATGTAGTTAATATTTGGTTTTACCATGCCCTGGCATGAAAGAAATACCTATGTGGTCCATGACAGCAAGGCCAGGATTCATGGCGGAGCTCTGGTTTAGGGCCAATCCATACACATGTTGTCTTTCGTTACATCAAAAACTAAAATACATTAAAGACTGTTACTGTCTACATTGAAATGTTACACATTTCAATTTACATTGTCCCATATCAGGGATGGCTATGGCCTAACCACTGCGGTCAACACCTTGGACCTGGCTGGCCCAGAGCTACGCAGAATTTTGGCAATGTTGGAAAATAACTGTTGCTGTGGGCAGATGCTTAACCCTAAACTAACAGGTTGTGTAACAATAAAATGTTATTATCATGTGTTATTGTCACAGTTGGTATTTTTGCATAAGAGTGGTTCTAAAGGAAAGGTCAAGTGTTTGTTGAAATGCATGAGGGTCATTCTATGGGCTACATGAATGTAACTGTAATGTCACCATGATGTCAATCCAGCCATTTGCTTTTCATATAGGCCTACATACAGTATGTCATGTGGATACATATGCAATTTTTGCTCTGTAGCTGTTTTGTAGCAGTGGTGGCTGTAAGGAGATTTTTGTTGATTGCTCTATCTCCATTGGTGTCAGTCCTCATGTTGGTTCTTGTGCAGGTAATGGCACTAAAATCTTTTTTATATTTGTTTAAAGAACCACTTTTAAACACCGGGCATATACTTGCTTGTGTTGAGGCCAACTGAGGATATAATAATAATAATCTGTAATAATAATCTACCACTGTTAGATTATTAATGTAGATTATTAATGTATTACTAATGTAGAGGAAACATTGCATATGGATCAGTGTGTTAGAGTTCTGATGGAACCATTGACTGAGAGTCTATAATTGATTTACAGTATAGACTGGTAGACCTACATAGAAATGGAATGATCAACCGTAGCCCAGTATATATATATATATATATATATATATATATATATATATATATGGTATATACCGTACTGTGTGTGTGTGTGTGTGTGTGCCTATATTAATACAACTATACCATACACAGAGTCAGGGAGTAACGGATTACAATAAAACGTAACTGTAATCGGTTACGTTACCAGCTAAAATATTGTAATCGGATTACAGATACTTTTGAAAAAAAATATGATGACTTTAGGACTACTTCAATCGAAAAAGAATAGGTGCGCGAAATAATTATGACAAGCTGCATGCTTGGTTTTTTTATTTAATGTTTTAAAAACATGGTTATTTGAACCAAAATAACAATTGAGCGCCTCAGTTGTGTGCGTGATCATCATGCGCGCAAACGTGGACGCGCAAAAGCAGTTTAGTGATTGAAGAAGCGCTAGTTTAATTGGTAAAAACAGTGTGTATCTATATTAGCCGACTCATTTAAAGGTGATTTAGTTATCTACTCGACGCATCTTTCTCAGAACAATGATAGGCGATAGGCCTACCTCGTGTTATATATTATATAGTTCAATTTTTAAGGTTTATTTTTCAAATGCACCGAACAACACAGCCGAGAAGAGTTGCACTGAAAAACTAAGACAGGGAATGTTTTTGAAGATTAGGCAACTATTTGTTAGATAGCTATAACATGGGCTGCCTTCAAGATAAAACAGTATATGGAATTATCCACGATATTTAAGGAGAAAAGGTGTGTTGGGAAGCACTATGCCGAAAGTTGATGATATGCATTTGACGCAACCACCTCAGCTCCGTCCATACAGGTAGGCAATGTGATTCTGCTTGCTTTGCATCTCAGAATATTGCATCCATTGGTTATCATTGGCTGCGGACGACATTGACTTTAAGCTAAGAGTGCAGGTGTATTATCACAGTTCATTTCTATCATTTGCGATTTGAAAATCATTTTCCGGTTGGCCCTAATAATCATGTTACGTTCGCGCGGTTAAAGCGTATTTGTGTGCGGGTGTTCACGATTGCTAACGTGAGTTCGCGTGCCTAGGGTTTCTGCAACGTTTTGACAATGTTGGTGGTTGTGGAGCAAAACATCAGACTACTGTAGATTAATGTACGCGCCAAAAGCTACGGATATCTTAATTTTTATATACAACAATGTCAATACCCTTTTTGAGAAATTGCCATTTATTTTTCAACAATGTTTTGAAGCAATTAGAAACATGAATAAAACAAATAACAGAAAAGGTTAATACATCCTTCGATTTTGGGTTATGTTCAGATAAACAGCCAGATTCTGGAAGATCGAGGGTTATTGGATTAATTGAAACGACTGAATATCTGAAAGACCTTGAGCGTGTAATGTAGAGATGTAGCCCAATCATATTGAAGTAGAAAGCAATGGTTTTGAAAGCCTTTCCAAAGGCGCTGTACAAAACCCATGTAAAAAGTAACCTACCCAACCCTGACCATACATTATTACATGTTTATACTTAAACTGCAATTAAACATCATTTGACCAATTAATTAATTATAACAGCCTACAAAAAACTACACACATTTTCTTTCTTTTAAAACAAGTCATCTTTTCCCATAAAGGGTATGTTACGTCGCTGAAACAATTTCTATTGCCTGTCTCATTGTGTTGCTTTGACCATGATTGGTTAATCTGACTGTCATCAAGGAAAATGGCCATTGACAACTGTGGACTCCTATCGGTGGTCAATTTTGAAAACACGTCTGTTAGAGTGGGTGTGCTGCTGCTGGGCTATTCGGTCGGTCCACTAGTAGGCTAATGGCTGTTACTTGGATTGTTTTACACCTGCCTGCTAAATTTTTTATTTTGAGCGAATTGTGGGATGTCAACGGAGAACAAAAGACTGGTTTATGAGTTGTTTTCGTATTTGGGTTAAGCCCAAATTCTCCCTTGAAAAGGACATGCAACCTATGTAGAACAACTCCCAGCTTGCTATGTTTTGTTCGCACTCTTTCAAGTTCAAAATGCCCACGGGGGAAAATATACATCTAACTGTAAGGTTAGCAGTTGGAGAGACCCGCAACCGACCTACACAACACAATTCATGGTAAGTGAATCAGGTTTATGATAATTTGCTGAATGGTGTAAATTCACTAAAGTTACACATGAACACAGTTTTCTAATGAGCACAGCTGTTGTCGTTATGTTATTGATCGATGCAATTGAATTGTCTATCTGTATCTAGCTAACTTACTAGGCTAGCCTAGCTTGGGGAAAAAAACGCGGCTAGCTAATGAAAAGTTACTGATATACTTTTGTGAAGTCGGTCACTCTGCCAGTAATAACTCCGTGTTTTATGGCATCTTCATTTTTTTCTAATACTTTAATCCTTAAACTGTCTGTAAAAAAAGAGGTTGCTACTGTAGCTACTGGCTGGTCCATTCACTTACCTTAGATAGGCTATCTAGCTAAAAGAAATATCTGATTTGTATCTAGATTATTGAATATTTTATTCAGTTAATGAATACCAAGCAATATACCTAAGTTGGAGTGAATCAAAATGTATGTAATGTTCCATGTATTTATATACATAATATATAAATTCACTTATACTACTTACTCTAATTCCAGAGACATACTCATCAAGACAAGGTGATGATTGAAAGTAAGTACAAAAAAACATACTCAGAGGATGAATGTAATTGTGAAGAAGTCATTTTAAAGAAAAGAAAGATGTGAATGTTTTCTAGGTGTTTGTTGTATTATAAATAATTATTTACCCCCTTTTTACAGTTCAACAAATTGATTGATACTCCTTATCATAGCAACCATCTTCATCACTCATCTAGTGTTCCTTTGAGTAAGTCACCCACAAAAAAAAATTTAAAAAAAAAAATTAGTTTTGGCCTTTTTGTATACAAAACTGTGTAGCTGTTGAGTAATATTTTGCATGCCCATGTCTCCATCAGTAAGCCAATAGTTTATATTGTTTTTTGTGTCTGTGTGTGTATGTTTTCCCTTCATGATCCAGGCGTTTTGGGGATGAAGACTCCTGCCACAAGGACAGGAGGAGCTTGGGCTCAAATCCATCAGGCAATATTTTACTCATCAAGGCTGTTCTTGAGTTTAAGGTCATAGCCACCCATCCTGACACAGCTGGACAATGAGTCCAGTGGTGCCAAATCAAAATAAGTGTTAAACATCTCCTTTCAAATACAAAACTGCACGTAGTGCCCCAAACACTAAGAACATGAATCCCTGTTTTCTATTACTTTTCCATCATGCTGGCCGGTAGGATTTGTAACACAATGGGGGTGTGCAGTAATGTAAGTTAGCTGGTCATTCCCACAAAATTATCCATGAAGTAGCTCATGACCTCTGTAATATGCATTCTGTGTAAAAGGTCCCATGATATAAAACTTTTTTTCTTTACAGATTTTTCATTTAACTACAGAGAAATGTATGATACGACTTGTGCTTGTCTTGGATAGATGTTAGATAGAGGTTGGCCCAAACCTGTTATGTATGTGTAGCGGCCTGTTTTTTTCTGAATCATTTTTACATTCCCTTTTCCAACACAGATAACTGCTATTGATAACAATTGTGCTTACATTTTTTAGATCAAGCATTAGAACAAGGTTTACGGGGGAGAACAGGCACCCAACAGATAACCAAGTCCACCACTAGTATCAACTGCAGTATATAAGATATGTCAATTATAACCACCATTCCTAAACCTTACATTGTGATTAATATACACTACCGTTCAAAAGTTTCGGGTCACATATTTCCTTGTTTTTGAAAGAAAAGCATTTTTTTGGCCATTAAAATAACATCAAATTAAACTGAAATACAGTGTAGAAATTGTTAATGTTGTAAATGACTTTTATAGCTGGAAACGGCTGTTTTTTATTTTTTTAATGGAATATCTACATAGGCGTGCAGAGGCCCATTATCAGCAACTATCAGTCCTGTGTTCCAATGGCATGTTGTTTGCTAATCCAAGTTTGTCATTTTAAAAGGCTATGTGATCGTTAGAAACCCCTTTTGCAATTGTAAGCACAGCTGAAATCTGTTGTGCTGATTAAAGAAGCAATAAAACTGGCCTTAGACTAGTTGAGTATCTGAAGCATCAGCAATTGTGGGTTTGATTACTGGTTTAAATGGCCAGAAACAAAGAACTTTCTTCTGAAACTCGTCACTCTATTCTTGTTCTGAGAAATGAAGGTTATTCCATGTGAGAAATTGCCAAAAAACTGAATGTTGTGTACTAACCCCTTTTCAGAACAGCTTAAACTGGCTCTAACCAGAATAGAAAGAGGAGTGAGAGGCCCCAGTGCACAACTGGGCAAGAGGACAAATACATTAGTGTCTAGTTTGAGAAACAGACCCATCCCAGGTTCTCAACTGGCAGCTTCATTAAATAGTACTCGCAAAACACCAGTCTCAAAAAACAGAGTAAGTTTTGTCTTCCTTCCTCTGGATTGGCACACTGAAAGGGCAATAAACTCTTTTCAAAGACATGTTGTCATCAGTCTTTTATTTAGTCATCGAGAGAACATTGACGGAAAGACCATCAGACATGTCATAACAGTGTAAACGCTGCTGCAGTTAATACAATTATTAGATGGTTGGTTTGAGTTTAGTGTACCGATTGGCCAAAACATCATTTTTGTCCAGGCCAGTTTCATTAGTTTGTTTTTTTTAAATGATTCTGTTGCACCACAATTCAAAAGCAATGGCTGATTTTCATTAGTTAATTTTCAGTCATTTTTTAAAATTTATTATTACTTTTGTCAGTTTCAAGTTATTTCAGTTACCATTGTGGGTTTTTCTTACTTTAACAGAAGGGTACCAACAATTTTGTCCATGTGTGTAGTATTTCTGTTTTCCCACGGTTTATTTAACATTTAAAAACAATAATATACTGTAATTTAATGCATTTTTACTGTAAAGTAACCAATAAATACCCTACATTTACAGAGGTTACCCTGAAAGGTAGTTGTTTTTAATGTTTTTTGACATAGTATTTCTGTATTCCCACAGTTTAATGAATGTTTAAAAACAATAATATACTGTTATTTAATTAATTTGTACTGTAAATCCTGCTCTGTATTTTTACAGTTTATTACATGTAATTTTGTGGTACGGTTATTTAGGATAATTTGACGGTATCCGTCTGGAAACTTTGCTGCCAGACTTTTTGCAGTTTTTTTTACAGATTTTTTTTTTTTACAGTGTACACCAATTGACGTTTGAGTTTGTAATTAAATGAAAACTGCCGTTTTGAAAGCTACACCCTCCTTCCATGACATTTCCTAAATAGGCGTATATTGCATCGTTCCATTGACAGAATTCTAAACTGACAAACAGAAAACAATTTAGAGACGATTTACCAGTTTTTTTTTTTTTTTACCCTGTTTTCCGACTTAATCTGCCAACAGCCAACGCCACTTAGCATTGGTACCCAAATGGTACCCAGGCGCTAATCACCCCTCACTGAATGAATGACGTCAATGGATGATTGCGTGACGCTCCCAGATGAATGAAAACTTAATTAGGCTATTATTGAAACAATACAAATGATTTAGGCTACTTATCACATGGGTTACCGTTTTTCAATAGGAGATTCATCTTATTGTGTAGGCTCAAATGAAAATGTAAATCTACATTATTTTAGGAGGGAAAGAGAAACCAAATCGCCCACACATCCTATCATCTTTCTCTGCTTATTTAAGATTAATATTCTACACAGAGTTGGGGAGTAACGGATTACAAAAAACAGCAAATGTAATCCGTTACGTTGCCAACAAAAATATTGTAATCGGATTACAGATACTTTTGAAAAAAATTTATGATGAATTTTGATTAATTCAATTGAAAAAGAATGAGTGCACGAAATAATTGACACGTTGTATGTTTGAGTTTATTATTTAATGTTATAAAAACATCGTTATTTGAACCAAAAAATGAATTGCGCGCCTCAGTTGTGTGTGTGATCATCATCCGCACAAAGGTGGACGTGCATAACCAGTTTAGTGACGGAGGAAGCGCTAGTTTAAATTTCTCCGGTTTTGGTTGGTTGGATGGCTGGTAAAAACAGAGTATATCTTTGATAATATTAGCCGAGTCATAAAATGTTGTTTAGTTATCTACTCAACGCATAATTCTCAGAACAATGATAGGCAATTGGCCTACCTGGTGTTAAATCTTTTTCAAGTTTCAAGGTTTATTTGTCAAATGCACCGAACAACACAGCCAGGACGAGTTGCACAGAAGAACATTTACAGGAATTGTTTGATAGATTAGGCATGTGGCCTTAGGCCATGTGATTCTGCTTGCTTTGCATCTCTGATAATTGTGTTCATATTTCTTTCATTTGCGTTTTGAAACTCCATCACTGGTGGCCATAATAATCGCAGGTTACATTCGCGCAGGTAAATCTTATTTCTATGCGGGTGTTTACGATTGCAAACGTGCATTCGCATGCCGGGGGTTTCTGCAACATTTTGACAATGTTGGTTGTTGAGCAAATCATCAGACTACTGCAGATTTAGTTTATGCGCGAAACGCTACGAATATTTAAATTTTTTATATACAACAATGTCAATACCTTTTTGGAGTAATTGCCATTTACTTTTCAACAATGATTTGAAGCAATTAAAATCATGAATAAAACACAAATAACAGAACAGGCTTAAGCATCATTAGATTTTGGGTTATGTTCAGATAAAAGTCGGATTCTGGAAGAACGAGGTTTATTGGATTAATTGGAATGACTGAATATCTGACAGACGTTTAGTGTGTAATGTAGAGATCTAGCCCAATCATATTGAAGTAAAAAGCAATGGTTTAGAAACCCATTTCCAAAGGCACTGTAGCCTACACAACCCATAAGGAAAAATGCGAATTCCGTTTTTGGCCAGGTATGTGAACTCTAACATTGATTGATCCCGCAAAAGGTGTTCAGTTGGTTATAGGCTATTCCTATTTGTTTTCCAATGCCTCTTAATATGAAAGTAATCTAAAAGTAATTCAAAGTAATCAGATTACGTTACTGAATTTGAGTAATCAAAAAGTGACGTTACTGATTACAAATGTGGACAGGTAACATGTAACTGTAACGGATTACATTTAAAAAATAACCTACCCAACCCTGATTCTACAAATGTATTAGGCTAAATAATTATTCACAAAACGAAATTCCAACGATCTCTCATCTTTTTCTAATAACTCCTCTCAGTTTTTGGATAACTTATTCATGTCACCTATAGAAAGATCTATATGACAATAATCTAGGAAACTAGAGCTATGCTTCGGCGTTGAAATTAACCCGATAGCACCACTACAACCCCCGGGAGAGACTTGCAAAGACGCGCCGTTCGCAGCCTATTCATTTCGGACCTCGTCTTTTTCTAATAGCTACTCTCGGTATTTCAATGACGTATTCATATCACCTATAGAAAAATCATGTATGACAATCTAGGAGACTAGAGCTATGCATTGGCATTGAAATTAACCCGATAGCCCCACTACAACCCCCAGGAGAGACTTGCACAGACGCGTCGTTCATTTCGGACCTCTTCTTTTTCCATGTATTCTTTTTTTAGTATGATGAGACCTTAAATACAAACACATTCTTGTATTTTTCAAATTCATTAATAACCATTTAAAACAACAACTCTGTAATTCATTATTTTTAGACTATTCTATATAGTTTGATAACGACCCAGTAGATGAACTGATGCTCTGGTTGGATGGTGATGCTGCGGAGGAGAATGTCTCTGCTAATAGAGACGATTCGTATGCTAATGACGCCAAACGGCGTTCGGCTCTGGCGGTTACTGGGGGTCAAAAAGGCCTGGCGGGCCCAAATGAATACAACGTCTCATTTTTTTTTTACCAGGGCACATGGCTCCAATGTGCTGAACTGGTAACAGAATAAGAGACATGTTTGTTGGTTTCCTGGCCCACCAAAAATGACAAATGTCTATTGGAACAAAAGGACTGCATTATTAGAATGACGGGCCCTAGTGCACGCTAGTTACTAGTTATGAAGCGCACACACACCATTAAGCGTATGGATATTTTACTAACAATGTGTTGGATTTTACAGTTGAATGATTTTACTTAGGCTTTTTTATTGGGAAAGTAGAGAGGTCAAAAAGGAACATAAATACATGGAGACTGAAACCATCAAGGATGTACCACTATTATGCAGTATGACAATGCTGTATCACAAATAGATATTGCATAGCCCAAATCAATGTTATTACCAAAGAAACAAGAACAAACTCACAACAACAATGTTCCTTTGATGCTCGAATGAAAGTGCCACACAAATCTTTTCCCTGACTGGGACAGAGCTGCTTGCTGCGGGGTTGGTCGACACTTCCTCACAATTTCCAGGTTTTCTTGAAAGGTCCTTCGCGAAAAAGGCTTTGCCAGTAAATTCGCCACCAAATCCATTTCTTCTCCTTCAGCCATTGTGTGTTAAAAAAAAGGGCTAAGTAAAAATCGAAACAAATCTAAATCACATCTAAAAATCTAAATGTCACAAATGAAAGTTTAAATAAACCTTAGATGTAGCTATGTTACGTGCTAGCTAGTTTTACTTCAGTTAGCTAACTGGCCCTCCTGGCACACCACATGAAAAATGCTAACATAAGCAGCTAGGCAAGCTAGAAGGCTCAGGCGTGTCAAAGAATACACCAAACATGGCAAACTGCGACTGCACTGCCTGCAGTGTCTAAAGTTGTAAAATTTTATTTTTACTTTATTTTAACAGGGAAAACAGACTGAGACCTGGATCTCTTTTTCGGCTGTGCCCTGTGTAAACATGCAGACATACAGTTTTAGGCATACAAATGTAACGTCTGCACTGCATGGCACGGCTGCTCTCCCTCTCCGGCATTCCACCTCGCCGGTCTACTAACCACCGGCTGAAGATTGATGGCAGCAGTGCTCCCCGAGTACGCACCTGTTCCCCATCACTAATTAGTTGCCTATAAATGTGTTTGTTACCATTGCATCCCACAGACTGTTTGTTTGTGGTGGTTTGAGGTGCTGTTGTTTGAATTTACAGAAAGCCAAAGTAAAGAGACTTTTGATCGTTATTCCTCGTTTTTGTTTTCCTTTCTTTTTTGCCTACGTTTACACACTCGCACCGTCAGTCTCCCCGAGGTACTTTTTTGTTGTTGTTTGTTCTCTTTTCTTTTCCATTTTTTTTCTTTTTTGTTCACTATCCTCACCATACGTCCTGGGATGAGCCAGGGCGGGCATGATGGGGAGTCCAGGCTTTGTCATGGAATTTCTTGAACTCATGTATTCTTAATTCTATAAATGTATAAAGGAATTACTGGTTTAAGTATTGGGTTCATGAAATGGTACTGAGTCCCATGTTAGTTAAGAAAATAAATGTTGGAAAGGGGCATCTGGTCTCTGTTATTTGTTTATGGTCATCATTGAATGGTATCAGTAGATCATTGGATCCTCCGTCAATCTGTTTAAACCATCAGGGTATCTGTTCTTTGCCCAGATGGTGTGTGTCCCTTCTGAGTTGAAAAGGTTACAGTGTCGTTAGTTCCTTGGGGTAAGGTGGGGGGACAGCCTGCCTTTTGAGGTAAAACCTAGGTATTGATGGAACAAAGGGAACATGTATCGTTGACTTAGGACAGCTGTTCCATATCTTACCACACCCCTTTTACTGTATAAGTACTGATGAATTTTCTGTGTTACTGCAGAGATGCCACACGGTTTATTCTGTAAACTGTGTGACTCTTCTCTCTATTTGCAAATAAACTGCTAATTGTGCCAAGATAATTTTGTCTCTGTACCTACAGTACTTCCTAAACAGTTCTACTCAATGGAATTACCATCACAGCTTCCTGGACGTGCCCCAGAGCTCGAAGATAAACTCTGACGATCTGTCCCTCCACAGCACAGACTAGTTACAGCTCTTAGCGAAATGATGTCTCACCTGGCAGCATGACCAAGAGAGGAGAGCCCTGTTTAGCCGGCTGGAGTGGCAGCGCCTCCTCCTCTTTCTCATGTGGAGTCTAGCCACGCCCAGGAGAGGGTTGTTGCGGTTTCCTTCTACAATGCGAATTGTGTTTCGGGGACCAACCAGTCTCCAACTATGGGAAGGTAACCACGATAATCTCCCTTCTCACTAGAGTGCCCTTGAATGTGCAACGGCACTGTGGGATAGCAGATCTGGGGAACTGAGGGTGTTCTCCAGGTTTATGGCGCAATTCCATGCTGTTTTTGACCACCCTGCTGAGGGTAGGGATGGGGGCATGTGGCTTTTGCGCTTGAGGTGGGGGAACAGCTTGGCCTTGGAGTATACCCTGACATTCCAGATGGTGGCGGCGTCCAGCGGGTGGAACGAGCCAGCTCTGAGAACCGCCTTCCACTAAGGATTGTGGGTGGAGGTCCAGATGGAGTTGGCATGCGTAAGCGGTTCCATGTCACTGGACGCCTTCAACGCCCGCGCTATTGCCATCGATGGGCAGACTGCCTAGTGCGCTGTTCCCATCTCCTACCCACTTAGGAGGAGCCGGAATCAGAGCCCATGGAGCTGGGGATCACCAGTCTCCCTGCGGAGGAGAGAGAACGCCAGAGTCGTTAGGGTTTGTGCCTGTTCTGCGGGGTAAGGGGGCACTTCCGAAAGGGGTGCTTCTTGGCCCAGACACGGTGCAGGAAAGGGGTGAGTGCCCAGGCAGTATGGTTGGGCACAGTAGGTGCCTTGTGTGTATGTAATATTGCCAGCCCTTTCTGTTGTCCAATTGTGCTGTCTGGTGGTTTTCCCTCTCACCCCTCTACAGCACTGATTGACTCTGGGGCTGCGGGGAGCTTCATAGACCAGTCCATAGTCATTGCGCTACGGTTGCCGTTGCGTCGTTTGAGGTTCTTGATGCCCATACAAGCATTAGACGGTCATCCTATGGGGTCCAGCTCAATAACCCATGTGACTCGCCCTATCATGCTCACCATCAACGCCGGCCATCAGGAGAGACTAGAGCTGCTGGTGATGTCATCCATACACCCTGTCATCCTGGGTCATCCAATGGCACGATCCTACCATCGCATGGAGCCAGCGGAAGATCCTGGGATGGTCAATGAGGTGCCGGAAAGCCTGCCTGCCAGTCACGTGCGGGGCTATATTGGTGGTCAGCCCACCCAGCCAACATCCTGCCTGAGTACGCGGACTTGATCGGAGTGTTTTCCAGCGAAAAAGCCAGGTGTCTCCCTCCCCACTGCTCCTGGGACTTTGCCATTGACCTCTTACTGGAGACAACACCCCCCAGGAACAGGATCTACCCGCTCTCTATGGCCGAAAATGAAGCCATCGAGACATACATTAACGAGACACTGGAGCAGGGGCACATCCGCCATACCACCTCCGCTGCTTTAGCCAGCTTCTTCATAAAAAAGAAGGCTGAAAAAAAGCTCTGAGTAATATAAGTCATGGATAAAAGCTTCCTGTGAGAAGTGTTTTTAATTTATTTTAGAGATTATACCGGGATCTGAATTTTTCAGCTTGGTATATCTAATACAAGCAATGGGGCAGTGGTCACTGATATAATTTGCAAAAACCCCACTGGCTGCATATTTATGGGGGGTATTTTTTAGAATAAGGTCTAGTAGAGTAGATTTTTCTGGGTTTCTAACTTTACAATGGGTTGGTATATTTATCAGCTGAATTAGATTAAGCTCAGTACAAACGCCTTCTAATTTATTGGATACCGGCAACAGCCAATCCAGGTTAAAGTCCAAAATCAGTAATTCAGAATTAGAATATTTAGACAGTACACCAAACGGTTTGCTTAGAGTACAGGGATGAGCTGAGGTAGGGCGATATACCCCTGCCAATGTTAATTGTTCATTATTACCAATGTACCACATTTAAAACTAGATATTCATGCTGCATGTCAACAGGTTGACATGGACACAAAAACATTTGAGCTACACTTTACATAAAACGCGATACCTCCAAGTATACCAAGTCTATCAGCTCTATAAATATTGTACCCGGTCTACTGACAATCTGAATAAGGCACAGAAACACACAACCACCATTTAGAATCAGAATGTTAACATTTGATTGTGAGACCAGTATTATGATCGAAAATAACATCCAACTTTTCGATCAGGCTTCTAGCATTCAAATGCATTATTCCAATGCCATTGCTACAACCCGACTATTCTATGCCATAGACCCAACTATTCTATAAATGCCACAAAATTATTCACAAACAGAATTCCTATTGAGCAGCAGTATCCCTTGAGCCAGGTGTGTAACTGGCGTATATGACTAATAATCATTTCCGTGCTACAGGAGATGGATATGGACCAGAAGTAGAGCAGTGCTTACCAGATTCCAGTAGAGTATTTACCAATATTTTAAAACCTCAATTTCTAAGACTGCTGTTTTTTAATGTCATTTGACCCCCAACATGGATAATGACAGCTGATGGGGTGGAGTACTTGCGAAGGAGTAACGGCAGCATGAAATTCATGTCATGGATCTGAGCTCCCGGGTAACAGAACATCTCGGCTTTCCGGATTGAAATCTTTCGGACCATGGTTGAGCCCACAACAAGAACAGAAGGACAACAGATGGGTTTATTTGGTAAATGACAGGGGCCTGTCCCGGTTGATCTGCCTCCTAGCAGGTTGTGGGGGGCTAGCAGCAGAGACTGCTGGCCTAGCGGGGTGCAGGGAGCATAGATGAGTGTGCTTGGGTACTTCCTCCTGAGAGTAGGACAGCAGCAGTGGGGATATAGTGGGGGGACCCTGCATAATATGAGGCATGAAGGCACTTCCAGGTCTTCCAGGACGCTGTCTTTGTTTCCCAGTGTTTTACTCCCCAGATAGCAATTCAAGGATCCTGAGGTGGGGTGGAACTGACCAGGCACTTTGGTGTAGCTCCTAGTGTTGTGGAATTTCCTGAACTGATGTATTTTTGGATTCTACAAATATATAAAGGAATTACTGGTTAAAGTATTGAATAGGTGGGAAAGTACTGAGTCTCTGTGTTTATACAAGACGTGGAATGCCAGGTGTGAGGAAAGGTCTTTGTTCAATTGTTGTGGCACACATTCTTGCAGGTTATCAGTAGATCATTGGATCCTTTGTCAATCTGTTTAAACCATCAGTGTATCTGTTCTTTGTCCAGATGGTATGTGGCCCTTCTGAGTTGAAAAGGTTGCCTACAGTGTTCTTAGTCCCCTGGGGTAAGGTGGGGGGACAGCCTGCCCCGTTGGGTAAACCTAGGAACAAAGGAACCATGTATTTTTGGCACAGGACAGCTGGACAGTATCTTACCACACCCCCTGCACTGTATAAGTACTGATCATTGTCCAGTGTTACTTTAGAGATTTTTCACAGTTTGCTCTGCAAGCTTTGATACCTCTCTCCTTGCATAAAAATAAACTGCTAATTGTGCCAAGGGAATTGTGTCTCTGTACCTACTTCCTAAAGAGGTCTAATCTATGGAATTGCTATCACATTAGCCTGGGCCATAGGAGTGCCGAGCCAGGGTCAGGTGAAGTCGTTTTCTAAAATTTTGGATGTGGGTAGTGCGACGATGGAGTCCAGGAGATCTTTGTCCTCCTTGATGTGGCGCAAGACAGATAGTGTTCCCTCCAGCTCAGCGACTCTGGCTCAGGTACTGGCAAGTGGAACATCCAGGGGTGAGTGAAGCCATGAGGGACAGGTGGTTTTGGACCCGGAGGCTAGCAGCTAGCAGTTTGTTTTTACCCTCTAAGACTAAAAATACTCTCAACAAGTTTAGTAGTTTAAATATAAATAAATCCTCAAACTACATCATAAAAGGGAAGTCAGTGTAGTTAAATAGAAACAGTAAACACAGTAAACTATATATATATATATAAACTATATATATAAAATAAAGTAAAACAGATTAAGAGTAAACAAGCAGTCTGCTCCACTATGCGTTGTGAACACACAGCAAACACATGCACACAAATGCCTGCCGAATATACAACAGCATATACAGTGGTATATTGGTACACCAGAGATACCTAATTGGTATAGCCATTGCAATTACAGAAGTAAAAAGGATGTCATGTAATAGTTGTAGTTTACTATTACATATTCCATGGCTGTCAGCCAAACAGCATTAAGGACTCAAAGCAGCTAGTTTATAATACAGATGATTACATTTTGAAAATCCTTTACATCTGAAGCAGAGAAAATGTGCAGTGGTATTTCAGCATTGTTTGCAGTGCTTAATTTGAGCCATATTCTGCAAGTATTGGACTGTTTAGTATTGGAAAGTTTTGTATTGGAATCTATTAGCCAAGATCTGGTGACTCTCATGGAATGAAACATACTTTCACTGTTTGCACTTTATAACAAAAAGTTACAAGACTATTAAATTTGCCTCCTAGTTAACTGCCCTCAGTTTTTCATTCATTTAACAGAATGATATTTCAATGATATAAAACAATTGGTAAGGCTTTTGCGAGGCACTGTATATTAGTCCAGGAAATATACATTATCTGTCAAAAATTTGGACACCTACTCATTCAATGGTATTTCTTTATTTTTATTATTTCCCACATTGTACAACACGTTTCTAAAAAAGTTGGGACGCTGTGTAAAATGTAAAGAAAATCAAAATGCAATGATGTGCAAATCATTTAAACCCCATATTCAATAGAAAATAGTACAAAGAAAACATATCAAACGTTGAAACTGAGAAATGTTATTGAAAAATATATGGGCACTTTAAATTTGTATAATTTGTTGCCACAAACATGTTTCCAAAAAGCTGGGACAGAGGCAACAAAAGACTGGAAAAGTTGTGTAACGCTAAAAAAACCTGGTGGAACATCTCACAACTAATTAGGTTAATTGGCAACAGGTCAGGGACATGATTGGGTATAAAAAGGACATCCCAGAGAGGATGAGTTTGGGGATTTCATCATCTACAGTACATAATATCTTTAAAAGATTCAGAAAATCCAGAGAAATCTGTACGCAAGGGAAAAGACTTGAAAAACAATATTGGATGGCCGTGATCTTCGGGCCCTCTAGCGACACTGCATTAAAAACACATACAATTCTGCAGTGGAAATCACTGCATGGGCTCAGGAACACTTTCCTGAAAACCATTGGCTGTGAACACAGTATGTTGCTGCATCCACAAATGCAAGTTAAAACTCTATGCAAAGAAGAAACCATATACAGTTAGGTCCAGAAATAATTGGACACTGACACAAGTTTTGTCATTTTGGCTGTTTACCAAAATATATTTAAGTTACAGTTAAATCATGAATATGGGCTTAAAGTGCAGTCTATCAGCTTTAATGTGAGGGTATTCACATCCAAATTTGAGGTAGGGTTCAGGAATTACAGCTCTTTAATATGTAGCCCCCTCTTTTTCGAGGGACCAAAAAGTAGTTTGACAATTGAGAAATTGTCTGAGAAAAAAATTCTGAGAAAAGTGAACTCAGTGAGCTCTGCAATACAAAAAGGCCTGGACGTCCACAGAAGACAGCAGTGGTGGATGATCGTAGGATCCTTTCCATGGTAAAGGAAAACCCATTCACAACATCCAGCCAAGTGAAGAACACACTCCAGGAGGAAAGCATATCATTATCCAAATCTACCATAAAGAGAAGATTGTATAAGCGCAAATACAGAGGGTTCACCACAAGCTGCAAACAATTCATAAGCCTCAAGAATAGAAAGGCCAGATTAGACTTTGCCAAAAACATTTAAAAAAGCCAGCCCAGTTGTGGAACTGCATTCTTTGGACAGATGAAACTAAGATCAACCTGTACCAGAATGATGGGAAGAAAAAAAAGTATGGAGAAGGCTTGGAACGGTTTATGATCTGAAGCATACCACATCATCTGTAAAACACGGTGGAGGCAGTGTGATGGCATGGCATGCATGGATTCCAATGGCACTAGGTCACTAGTGTTTATTGATGATGTGACAGAAGACTGAAGCAGCTGGATTAATTCTGAAGTGTATAGGGATATATTGTCTGCTCAGATTTAATCAAATTCAGCAAAGTTGATTGGACGGCGCTTCATTTTACAGATGTACAATGACCCAAAACATACTGTGAAAGCAACCCAGGAGTTTTTTAAGGCACAGAAGTGGATTATTCTGCAATGGCTGAGTCAATCAATGATTTCAACCCGATCAGGCATGCATTTCACTTGCTGAATACAAAACTTAAGGGAGAAAGACCCAAGAACAAACAACAACTGAAGATAGCTGCAGTAAAGGCCTGGCAAAGCATCACAGGAAGAAACCCAGTGTTTGGTGATGTCCATGTGTTCCAGACTTCAAGCAGTAATTGCCTGCAAAGGATTCTCAACAAAGTATTAAACATTTAATTTATGATTGTGTTAATTTGTACGATTACATTTGAGCCCCTGAAGTAAGGGGACTGTGTACGAAAATGGTTGCAATTCCTAAACCTGTCATACAATATTTATGTTCAACCCCTTTAATTAAAGCTGAATGTCTGCGCTTCAACTGCATCTCGGTTGTTTAATTTAAAATCCGTTTTGATGGCATACAGAGCCAAAATTATGAAAATTGCGTCAGTGTCCAAATATTTCCATACCAAACTGTATAAACAAGATCCAGAACTACGGCTGCCTTCTCTAACCCTAACCCAAGCTCATTTAGGATGGACTTAGGCGAAGTGGAAAACTGTCCTGTGGTCTGATGAATCACAACGTGAAATTATTTTTGGGAATCATGGACGCCGCGTCCTCCAGACTAAAGAGGAGAGGGACCATCCGGCTTTTTATCAGCACACAGTTCAAAAGCCTCTGTGATGGTATGTGGGTGCATTAATGCACATGGTATGGGTGACTTGCACATCTGTGAAGGCACCATTAATACTGAACAATATATACAGGTTTTGGAGCAACATATGCTGCCATCCAGACAACGTCTTTATTAGGGAAGGCCTTGCTTATTTCAGCAAGACAATGCCAAACCACATTCTGCACCTATTACAACAGCAAGACGCTGTAGTAAGAGTCCGGGTGCTAAACTGGCCTGCCTGCAGTCCAGACCTGTCACCCATTGAACATATTTGGCACATTCTGAAACGAAAAATACGACAAAGGAAACCCCGCACTGTTGTGTAGCTGAAATCCTATATCAAGCAAGAATGGGAATACATTTCACTTTCAAAACTACAGAAATTAGTCTCCTCAGTTCCCAAACCCATACAGAGTATGGTTAAAAGAAGAGGTGATGCAACATAGTGGTAAACATACCACTGTCCCAGTTTTTTCAAACGTGTTGTTGGCATCAAATTCAAAATGTATTTTTCCAAAAACAATCAAATTTCTCCGTTTCAACATTTGATATGTCTTTTTTTCTATTAAATGTACTCACCTTTCATTTCCTTATGCTTATTTGAGCTGTTCCCTCCATAATATGGACTACTACAGTACAGATAATTGTGGTCTTCTGTATATCAACGCTGTTAATTGAAATGGATTCCGGGTGACTACTGTACCTCATGAAGATGGTTGAGAGAATGAAAATTGTGCTATCACATTATTTTCATATAAAAGTTATCAAGTCAAAGGGGGGAAATCTACAGTATGAAATGTATTTGGATCTATTTAACACTTTTTGGTTGCTACATGATTCCATTTATGTCATTTCATGGCTTTGATATCTTCACTATTATTCTACAATGTGGAAAGTAGTAAAACAAAAGAAATACCCTTGAATAAGTAGGTGTGTCCAAACTTTTGACTGGTACTGTGTATATATACAGTATTAATGTATATTATAGTATTAATATATATAATATATAATTATATTATAGTACATTAAAATTGAAACGTGTTTTATATCTTAGAGAGAAAACATTGTCAGTACATTGGTTAATTTAACCATTCTTACCCACCAATGATAAAATATATCTATATTTGGCAGGTGCAGATTGTTACTGTGCCCCCTACAACATTTCAGTTACTGGTCCATCGCTTTAACCAGCAAACTATCTTACTGCCTGTGCTCTCTATTGTAGCAATTCTTGGGGAAATGCGACCACACTTAGGGAGGTAACTCTTGCAACGGTTAGTATTACGAAAATGGGTTTTTCAACTGTCAAAAAGGGGTGTGACGCAGTACCTCAGTGGTTTACCACACTGTTTTGTTTTTTAGAGAATTTAAAGCATTGCTGGAGGTTTCTCTTGAGAACAAATCAGCCTGTTTTTGATGTACTACAGGGTTGTGTGCTTGCATGTCGAAATGCTTATGTTTGTTTTAGTGTACGTACCATTTGCAAAACATGTATTATGTATACAGGGCACACTCGTAAATGAGTATGTTTTTCAATTCCTCAATCAATGTAAATCTGTCAATAAGCTATAGCCTATCAATTATTTTGATATGCAATAAGAAACAAGAAATAGATTTTATGTACAATAATGTTTTGGATGGAGCACATTAGTTTATGTTGAGTGGTTATGATGACATACAAAGACATAAATAATGGGACAACTCACCAGTCCTGTGATATACTGTTCAGGCATTGGCGCAGGTTCTCCCATCAAAATGAACAAGCTGAAGGTAACGGTCACCCATATCAGTTGATACTCAAACATTTGCCCGTAAATAACAACCCTGTTTCACATAAACTTAACGTTAGTAATATGTCCGACAATTTTTACACCGCACTGATTACAATCTACATGAAACATGCCTTTTAGCTTCAATCTTGTGTTGCTTCCAGATTTATTTGTGAGTCAATGCTCTCCACAGCTCAATTTCCCTCGTGCTGTGTTAGTAAACTCAAGGGACTGGGCAGGGCAAATGTATCGATTTTGTAAGTGGTCCTCCACCCGCCCTTTTTCTCTCAATCATCTCTGTGTACGCACACAGACACGCACACACGTGTATACAAAACCAGTATTTTTTTCACGTTATCATACAACATCTTTGATGCATCTTTAAAAACACTGAAGCATTATAAAAGGTTATAGTATAAATATTATTCTCTGTTCTGATATAATTTCATCAAATCAATAATACCCCGGTACTGTGTGTAGGGAGCTAAAGAAGCTGAATAAATGGCTTTTCAAATTATTAGGTACTTCAGACAGTACAAATTCTGATGTTTTAGAATGTTTTCAGGTTCTTGTATATCTATAATCACAAACTGACAACAAACATGTTTTTTCAGTTGTTTTGAAATAAAGCACTTGCAAGGCTATTGCGCAACAGGATCTATGGGGAGAGCAGATTGCATTTGAAAAATAAAAAGGAATAAATCACATTTTTGTGGTTTTGAGGTCCAAATCCGGTTTGAAACTGTGAAACTTACAGCATTGTGACTTTCATAACTGTACAAAAGGAAATGTTGCATCACACAAATAATGCTGTATGGTTGATAATGGCTTGAAATGAGCAATTATCTCATTCGTACAATTATCTAATACGTAGAGATACTGTATGTACTATCAGGAAAGTTCACTATACACTACCGTTCAAATGTTTGTGGTCACATAAAAATGACATGAGTTTGATTAGGATATATAGCAAAATGAATAGGAAATATATACAAGGTTAGAAAAAATGTTTTTTAATTGAAATAATAATGTCCTTCAAACTTTGCTTTCGTCAAAGACCTTTGGCATTCTAGCTGTTAATTTGTTGAGGTAATCTGAAGAAATTTCACCTCATGCTTCCTGAAGTTTCCTGTAGTTTTTGTCATCAAAACCATTACAAAAGTCATTACAAAACCGTACAAAACCGTCAGAATTCGGCACCAACACAACTGGCCTGCACCACCCACACGGAAGTATTATATGTTGACATATATTTCAAAAACATATTTTTAATATGTGCCTGTATTTTTTTTAAACATATACTAATATATGTATTAAATGTATTACTAATGTATGACCATATATTTCATACATGTATTTACATATTCGATTTTGGCCTTTTTCAAATATGTTTTAATATGTCTTCAATACATGTTAATATATTTATATAAATGACAAAATTATAGTCGGTTATATGCATTTAGCATTTACATCTAACTGATTTTGACCCGTTTTAGATTAATTCCAAATAGGCAATGAATTAATGTAGCAAATTAATTCTATAAAGAGAGTATTACAATTACAGTACAAGCATCAAAGATGAAGGTTCTCTGGAGATTGAAGATGCAAGAAAAGATGCAGGCAGAAGGAAAAGTAAATGCAAGAGAGAGCTTTCCCAAACTCCACTCTGGATTATATCCCCTAACCAAAGGTGTGGGGGTTGGTTTACTGACCTAGGGATAACAAAACTAGTCCTGAAGAATAGACCCCTTATCAGTTAAGGACACAATCCGATCTGTTCTGGGCCCATCTCATAAGACAGTGTGGTGTTATCTCGAGAAGCAAGCAAGCTAGGCAATAACAAGCAAACCTTTTGTCCCAGCATTCACAACTTACCGAAACATGTTAACTGTTATCATTCCAATGCTTGCCTACTACGATAGAAATGAAGTACATAAGTATGCAGGCCTATAATAAATAATGAAGAATAATTGAATATGTAAATATAGAATTTACATTTTTCGATTCCTTCAGCACTCACTCTAGGACGGTCGATATTCCCCATGTCCAGCATTTGGTCTTCCTCCTTTCGAATGGCCACATGTCTGGACTCTGGCATCCTGATGAAAAGACGAAATATTACCTTTTTCCCGGGTTTTGTTAGGATGAAGTGTTGCTTCAAGAGGGGAGAGAAAACATCTCTCTCAGTTCTGGGCCACTAGTTTGCTGCTGAAGTTTTGTAAGCTGGATACTGATGGCAATCTCCTCTCGACCTGTATCTGTGGAGATAGGGGACACTGCAACACTCAACAACTTCCCATCACTAGTTTCAACAAATAGCCCATATACAGTTGTGCTCAAAAGTTTGCATACCCTTGAAGAATTAGTAATATATGGACCATTTAAAAAAAAAAAAATAACATGAGTGAGCTGGCAAAACATATGTCTTTTATTTCTTATGGGATTCACATTCAACTGTAGGTCATAACAGAATGGCACAATAATAAAACAAAACATGGCAACAAAGAAAAAAATGAACTGACCCCTGTTTAAAAGTCTGCATACCCTTAGTTCTTAATACTGTGTTTTGCCCCCTTTAGCATCAATTACAGCGTGCAGTCTTTTGTAATAGTTTTCTATGAGGCCCTGAATTCTTGCCGGTAGTATAGCTGCCCATTCGTCTTGGCAAAATGCCTCCAGGTCGTGCAAAGTCTTTGGTTGTCTTGCATGAACCACACGTTTGAGATATCCCCAGAGTGGCTCAATGATATTAAAGTCAGGAGCCTGTGATGGTCACTCCAGAACCTTCACCTTTTTCTGCTGTAACCACTGGAGGGTCAACTTGGCCTTGTGTTTAGGGTCATTGTCATGCTGGACAAGTCCAAAAGCGTTCCATGCGCAGCTTTCGTGCAGAAGAATGCAAATTGTCTGCCAGTATTTTCTGATGACATGCTGCATTCATCTTGCCATCAATTTTCACAAGATTCCCATTGTCTTTAAAGCTCACACACCCTCAAAACATCAGTGAGCCACCACCATGCTTCACAATGGGGATGGTATTCTGTTCAATATAGGCCTTGTTGACCCCTCTCCAAACATAGCGCTGATGATTGTGACCATAAAGCTCTATTTTTGGTCTCGTCACTCCAAATTACTGTGTGCCAGAAGCTGTGAGGCGTGTCAAGGTGTTGTCGGGCATATTGTAACCAGGCTTTTTTGTGGCATTGGTGCAGTAAAGGCTTCTTTCTGGCAACTCGACCATGCAGCTATTTTTTTTCAAGTATCATCGTATTGTGCTCCTTGAAACAACCACACCATCTTTTTCCAGAGCAGCCTGTATTCCTCCTGAGGTTACCTGTGGGTATTTCTTTGTATCCCGAACAATTCTTCTGGCAGGTTTGGCTGAAATCTTTCTTGGTCTACCTGACCTTGGCTTGGTATCAAGAGATCCCCAAATTTTCCACTTCTTAATAAGTGATTGAACAGTACTGACTGGCATTTGCAAGGCTTTGGATATCTTTTTATATCCTTTTCCACCTTTATAAAATTCCATTACCTTGTTACGCAGGTCGTTTGACAGTTCTTTTCTGCTCCCCATGGCTCAGTATCTAGCCTGCTCAGTGCATCTATGTGAGAGCTAATGAACTCATTGACTATTTATACACAGACACTAATTGCAATTTAAAAAGCCACAGGTGTGGGAAATTCACCTTTAATTGACATTTTAACCTGTGCGTGTCACCTTGTGTGTCTGTAACAAGGCCAAACATTCAGGGGTATTTAAACTTGTGATCAGGGCCATTTGGGTGAGTTCCGTTATCATTATGATTTAAAAAGGAGCCAAACAACTATGTGATCATAAATGGCTTCATATGATCACTATCCGTGAATAAAATACCTTTTTTCAAAATCAATGCCAAAATTTCACAATTTCTGCCAGGGTATGCAAACTTATGAGCACAACTGTATATAAAAGAGGGTTAACTATGCTAGGGTATATTGCTATTTGAAGTTACTATTTTTTGGGACATAACTTTTCAAGAGAAAACAAGTTGTATTTTTTGATCAAAGTACTTGATTTTGTGTCATGTATTTATAGTATTTCTACGATACCTTTGAACCCTTTCCAGCCTGAGCGGAATGTTCCATTTCTTTATTGATTAAGAGCTGCTGTTGTATTAATGAGTACAATTTGTTGTGGTGACACCCTATTTGATAACATGATACATCTAAAGGAAGCTTAGAAACAGCCCTTTCAAATCACATGAAACACTATAGGAACCCAGTCAATGAACTGGTGATCAGTTAAGAAATATTACCTGCGAAATATATATTTCAGACAAAATCTATTATTCTTTTCCCAGACAACTGCCATTTACACAACTTTCTAATGATGATAGATAAAATCTTAGAGTATATTGAATTTTCCTTGTTTTGGAAGGTTTGAACATCTGAAATCAGAATAGAAATACCTCTTACTGTTAACAAATTACAGCCATTAAATGGCCAAAGTTTTTTTTTTTTTTATTCTATGGAATGTTCGCTGACCAGTACCTTCTTATCTAAATATTATATTACAACTAGCCTTCACCAAAATCTCTTACAAATAGCATTTAGTCATCCATAATAAGGAAAGATATAAACAAGTTAAAATATTATTAAAATACTTTTATTAAAATAATACATTGTCTCATACATTGTCTCATATCATATGTCTCAATATCGTAACCATATTAAAACAGAATACATTATCTAAAAACAAAGAATTAAAGGAAATGTTTTGTATTTTCCAACTTTCTTCTGAACATGCATATATTTTGGCCTGTAGCCTATTAATTCAACACCAACAAAATTTTAAAAGCCACTTTTTCCAATTTTTGTACAGTCATTTTACAAGCCCTAAACATGTCAAAGCCATGAGAGTTATGAATCCAATATGCTGACAGGCTGCCATGCAGGATGTATGTGATAAGGAAAGGAGAACATACAAGTGTGAGAAACATGCAGGAGCTGCGGTTCTCAAAACCAACCGCGTATGAAGTATTTGTGACGGTGCCGACGGCTGGTTGGCCAGCAGTAGGAAGCAGTGCATTTTGGATGTACAATCACGTTATAAAACTTTGAAACACAGTTGGACAAAATACGTTCACCAGATAAATGCCACCGGGGTAAATTTGGTTTTATGTTTGATATTCCGAGTTTGATCGTCAATACCTCTTCTAACAAAAAATCATGCAAAGACGATAGTGAAATATATACAATTGGATGAGGGTAGAAAGCAAGGTACACCCTCTGATTTTATCGAAAATCAAACTTTTCCTTTAGCAGAGCCCAAAATGTTGCAAAACACAGTTGAATATTGGTTCAGTAGTTTAGGGACCATAATAAAAGTGCAATACCACTGAATGTGATTAAAAAAAATTATTTTATTTTGTGTCAACCTAATAATACCTGCCCCTGTAAAGGAAAATCATAGGTACAGACACTTTCTGTGTTATTAAACATATCTATAATTTTCTACATATATTTTTGTTGTTAAAGCTTAAATATTTCATTTTTTAATAGATTCCTATAGAGATGACATATACATCTAAAACCACTTGTATATTGGTCACTGACCTTTAGATTTGCCCTTTTGCATTTCGGTGATTATATGACAACTGATCCTTCTATAGAATATGTTTTTTAATAGCTCACTATCCATATGAGCTAGAGATCTACAAACAAGTGTGGTGTGTTCCTTTACCTCTATTACCTAATTCACATGTACTTTTTTAAATAGCTTCCAATCTAGATGACATGTCCATCTAAAACCACCTGCATTTTGTTTACTGACCTTCCTTGTCTAGAGTACACACCCCTAGATTTGCCATTTTCAATTTCATTGATTTTATCAGAATGTATCCTTCTATACAATCTTTTTTAATAACTCATTATCCATATGAGCTACAGATCTACAAACAGGTGTGGTGTGTTCCTTTACCTCTCTTCTGAAAAGTACACCTCTTACTTTTTTCCAAATTCATAATCTTGATTTTATTTTAAAATTACATTTTATTATGTAATATTACAACTCTTTTACTTAATTCACATAAACTATTTTTAATTGCTTCCAATCCAGATGACATGAACCTCTAAAACCACTTGCATTTTATTCACTGACCTTCCTTGTCAAGAGCACGCCCCATAGTTTTGACATTTTCAATTTTGGTGAATTTACAGGAATTTATTTTTCTAACGGACTATTTTTTAATAGCTCATTATCCATATGAGTTAGAGATCTATAAAGAAGTGTGTTGTGTTCCGATAATACTCTTCTGAAAGATACACCTCCAAATTCATAATCTTGATTTTTATTTTAAAATTACATGCATTGTTACAACTCTTACCTAATTCACATGAACTATTTTTAATAGCTTCCAATCCAGATGACTTGGATCTCTAAAACCACTTGCATTTTGTTCACTGACCTTCCTTGTCAAGAGTATGCACCTTAGATTTGCCATTTTCAATTTCGGTGAATTTAGAGGAATTTATCTATATTAACAACTATTTTTTAATAGATCAATATTCATATGAGTTAGAGATCTACAAAAAAGTGTGTGGTGTCCCTTTACCTCTCTTCTGAAAGGTACACCTCTGCTTTTTCCAAATTCATTATCTTGATTTTATTTTAAAATTATATGCATCATTACAACTTTATCTAATTCACATTAACTGTTTTTAATAGCTTCCAATCCAGATGACATGGACCTGTAAAACCACCTGCATTTTGTTCACTGACTTTCTTTGTCAAGAGTACACCCCTTAGATTTTCCATTTTAAATTTTGGTGAATTTACAAAAATGTAAATCCTTCTATATAGCTATTTTTTAATAGCTCATGACCCATATGAGCTAGAGATCTACAAATAAGTGTGGGGTTTTCCATTATTTATCTTCTGAAAGGTACACCTCCTATTTTTTCAAAAGTTATTATCGTTATTTTTTATTTTATTTCATGTATTATTACAACTCCATTACCTAATTAACAAACTGCTTTTAATAGCTTCTAATCCAGATGACCTGTACTATCTAAAACCACTTTTGTTCACTGACCTTTCTTGTCAAGAGTACACCCCGTATATTTTCCATTTTCAATCTCAGTGAATTTACAGAAACATATCTTTCTAAACACCTACTTATTAATAGCTCACTATCCATATGAGCTAAAGATCTACAAACAAGTGTGGTGTGTCCTCACCCTCTACCCTCAAAGGTACACCTTTTAATTTTTATAACAATATTCATGCAATGTTTACATAACACAAATACATTTTAAATTTTGAACTGTGGCCATTTTTACAATAACAATAAGTGACTGACTCAACTGAAATGTTGTTTTTATGTCCATGTTTGGTCTTGTTCTATTTCACATCAAAAGATGAAGATTTTGATGATGAGTGGGGCATGAGACAGGTATTGGCTGGGGGCCTTTAGGCATCTCTATGCGCCTGGGGACCATAGTCAGGGCCGGACCGCAGAGGTGCCTCAAAGAACACCATATCCACAGTGAAGCATGGTGGTGGCAGCATCATGCTTTGGGGTTGTTTTTCTTCAGCTGGAACCGGGGCCTTAGTCAGGGTGGAGGGAATTATGAACAGTTCCAAATATCAGGCAATTTTGGCACAAAACCTTCAGGTGTCCGTTAGAAAGCTGAAGATGAAGAGGAAGTTCACCTTTCATCACGACAACGACACAAAGCACACATCCAAATCCACAAAAGCATGGCTTCACCAGAAGAAGATTAGCGTTTTGGAATGGCCCAGCCAGAGCCCAGACCTGAATCCAATTGAACATCTGTAGAGTGATCTGAAGAGGGCTGTGCACAGGAGATGTCCTCGCAATCTGACAGATTTGGAGAGCTTTTGCAAAGAAGAGTGGGCAAATATTGCCACGTCAAGATGTGCCATGCTAATAGACTCCTACCCAAAGACTGAGTGCTGTAATAAAATCAAAAGGTGCTTCAACAAAGTATTAGTTTAAGGGTGTGCACTCTTATGCAACCAGGTTATTGTGAGTTTTTTTATTTTTCCCCGCAAAGATTTCAGTTTGTTTTTCAATTGAATTGTTCACGTTATAGGTCACACTAAGGTGGAAAAAGTTCTGACATGATTCATCTTTGTCTCATTCTTTTACATCACAAGAACCTGGCATTTTAACAGGGGTGTGCAGAATTTTTAAATCCACTGTATACCTACTGCAGTCATCATAAATTGGAATTAAACACAGGCAAAATAGTGGAAGTGGATAGTGACATGAAAAAATTTCCCAACTCTTCCTCTTCAGATTGATGGGTCATTTTTTACAGCTGAATTAGACTAAGTTCCTAGGATCCATCTTCTCCCATAATCTCAAGTGAGTGGACAACATTGCAAGAGATGTGGAATCTGAAAAAAAAAAGTTGGGTAGTGCGCTATTAAAAATCTCAGTCACTTCCGACTTGACTCTGTACATCAAGCTCGGAGTCAGACATGTCTTTAAGTTACTTCAGACAAGTCTAAGTCAAGTCTTAAGTCACTGCATGCAAGTCTGAGTCAAGTCTCAAGTCGTTTAAGCACTATAGGCTGGAGTTATAATCTATTAGTCCAAAGCAAGTCCTTTCATATTAAGGTGCACTTCTTGGGGATGACTATTATTTTATGGGCTATTTTAAAATCAGCAGTTGATAATCTAGTACACTAATACTGAATTGCAATATTTAATTTATTATAGCAAACAGGCATTTTATGTTTAGTTGAAGTATGATCAGGTTGAGGCTGGGGCTGGCCTATTCTATCAGCCATTAGCCAAATTGTCTGACTTTTTACATAGGTTAGCCATGAGCTAACAGCTCTTTGTGTTCTGGTTCTGTATGGTTATGTGTTAGCTAGTTATTAGCTACTGTAACTAACTAGCTGGCAAAGATTAGAAACAGGCCCAATTCTTAATTCTTGACAGCGAGCTAACATTAGCTTGCTGTCAAGAATTGGCTTCTCACTGAATGTAAAAAAATCTTTGTAGCCAAATGCTATTACGAATGGAACAGATGCACTGTCACTAACGTTGCCTGTGTGACTTTCAACTTAATCGCTTGAGCTACAGATGTCGCTCATTTAATTCCAGAGTTTTCCTACCGTGGTAAGATCAGGTAGATTGCATCAACACATGGTAGATTGCGTCCAACTGTGATTGCACTATTCCAAACACATGGGGGAGCTAGAACGCTGAACATGCTATTTGTTCTCAAAAATTGTTTTCTAAACGACAGTACACACAGTGTTCAGAATGTTCTCCTAACATAACAGGTTATAACGATTTTAAAAGCGAAATGTTTCTAGTTGCAACTTCATCACTGATATGGTATAATAAAGAAATACACCAATAGCCTACACAGAAATAAAGACTATTTGTTTAAGCATTTGAATTATCTTAAGAAATAATAAAATACAAAGCAGAATTATTTGTTACGATCATATTTTTGAAGTACCGCATGGTAGAAAAACATCTTATGACAGTTGGCGAATAGGCTGTCAGAGTTTACTCTAATACTGTATTTAATAGACAAATGCGTCAGTCACTTATTTGTTGCATCAACTCATCAACACCTCTTCTCAACAGCAAGCCCTAATCGTGGCAAGCGAATCGTGCGGTTCGCTTGCCAGTCTCCAATCTTTATACGAATAATGTGAATTATTATTTTTAATTAGGCAAACGGATAATCGGTCAATCAAACTATTCAATACATTGTTCTGTTCATGCCTCTCACTCGTCCCAATTTATTAAAAATGAGTTAAAGTGAGTTTTCTTAAAACATCTCAATTCCGTGACGGCTATATAACTAACAAAATATCCACATCACAATAAAGTAACAACATGCGCGGGTCGGGGAAAGATACTAGCTGTGCTGGTACTCTGAACATTAAATTAACCAGTCAGAAACATGAAGATGCGGCGTAGAGCGCACTGCGAAAGAATAGTGCGGAGTTGGGCTTGCTGTTAAGGTGAGGAAGAGGATCGATTAAGAAAATGAACCCAGAGGACAATGAGATAGACTAGGGATGATTTGGTGCTGAAAAAAAAACATCTTCTGTTGTTTGGGAATATTTCGGGTTCCAGAGAGATGTCACAAACTAATGTAGGCCTAATATTAAAAACCAGAAACAGGGTGGTTAGAACAACACACGGCATCACAACAAATCCATGAAAAACGCATGGCAAAGAAGTCTCACCTGGCAAAGAGTAGAACAAATTAATTTGATCAGGGCCCAGTTTCCCAAAGCACAAAGATGATCGTAAGATGCACGTAAGTGCCTCGTTATTTTATCAGTGCGTTTCCCGAAAGCATCATTACTTAAGAGGCATGTTACATTGCTCGTTAATTAGTGCTCCAGACCACTCGTTAGTCCATCTTAACTGATCTTAACAGGCACTTCACTGTTTTTGTGAAATAGCGCCTCCTTCAACATGAGGAGTGATAGCAAACAGTTAATATCAAGGCAATAGAAAGAATAAAACCTATCAAAACAGTTTTGATTTAGATACATTTATTTAGACAAATTAGATAAGTGCGTGACTGGATGTAAATGTAACTGAATGCATTTGGTCAACTGAGGATAAAGAAAAATGTACGTAAAACAAGAAATAGGCTAATTAAGAAAGTGTTCTAAATTAACCGTTCACGAGTCTGAAAGCCCGCATCGTACTGCTACTATTATTTGATGTTAAACCATCGTAAGTGCTACGCTATCGAGAAACCGGGCCCAGGTTTATTTTTATTTGAAAACATTTTGCCATTATGCTACTCACAAACACAAATCTGTTATTACATTATATTTTTGATTATATGATATCTGTATGTAATTATATTTATTGTACACATGAATTCAGTTAAAACATTTTTCTCATGTGTCTAATAGTTAATTTTAATCATAATGTAGTGTCCCACTTTACCTAACAAAGTGTCCCATGTGCTGAAATAAGTTTATGATTCCACGTGTTGTTCTAACCACAGCCTTAAGGGTTTTTTAATATTAGGCCTACATTAGTTTGTGACATCTGGAAATCTTCCATTTCATTTCTAAGTTCATTCAACCAAGGCTCTATCATTCACATGGGTGTATCTCACATTCATTCATTGACCTCATGCATTCAGTGAGGGGTGATTAGCATCTGGGTACCATTAGCGGCTGCCTGAGTATCAACGCTAAGTGCCACGGGCTGTTGGCCGATTAACATTAGAACAACCAGGCCTTTTTTACCCCCATTCTCCGCCAGAGCTGAACGCCGTTTGGCATAATTAGCATACCAATCGTCCCAATTAGCATGGACATTCTCAGCAGTATCACCATCCAGCCATGCTTTTTGTGGTTAAATGCGAATTAACTTAACAATTTGAGATCCGGGGCTATTCATAAAAGATCTGAGGCTATAGCCCCGAACGCCCAGGCCTAACGATGCCACTGTTGATCAATATTGATCACATGCAGAAGGACAAGATCCTTTTTACCTCTAAACTTAAATACCGCATTCCTGCCAAAAGTAACTGGAAATTTTAGTCCCAAGACCTACTTTTCAAGGAACTAAAAGATGTTTATGCTGAGGGCCAAAATCCAGGCGGAATTGGAAACTGCAATTCGTAATAATTAGGTGTACAACAAAATATCCTGAAACTTAAGTGAGCTGAACATTATTCATGCTGGTAAACAGTGCAGGGGGAAGCTTTAAAACAAGTTGTTAGTTGTTATTTATAACTGTGTTTTGCACATTTGTATTTTGTACCTAAATATTTGGAGATAAATACATAGTTGTGGAAGCAATCCATCTCATGGTCAATCTCCCCAATAGCTTGTACCATCCAATAAATCACGATCAACAGAAGCACAACTTGAATCTCCTCCACGGTTACTGTGCTTACCTCAGAGGAAGAACATACGTCAGCGGACTAATTTGCCTAATCTTCGCGGGTCTTTAGACCGCAGTGGAAATGCACACAATTTTCATTGTATAGATGTTTAGAGCGTTATTAAACAAACGAAAAAACATATGATATGGTGGATATTTTGCTTCTCTCCTAATAAAAAATGCATTTTATTAGTTAGTGTGGGGGATTCTTTAACATTCTTTCCTACCTAATCCACAAAAAAAGAGTAGAACGAATTCATTTGATCAGGGTTTTTTTTATTTGTTTAGGGGTAAAATAATCCATTGCAGAGAAACAGACGATCAATTGTGTTCTTGTTCTGCAATATGCCTAAATCATGGATTGAACTCCATGTCCAGATTGTCTCGGTGTGCGCAGGTATTCGTTGATTGTTTTTAGTGTCTTGTCGGATTGCAGCAGTAAAAGCCACGGAGGAAAACTTCTTAGACACAGCGTTCAAGATGAACACTGAGATTCAATGGTAAGGCTACTTTCTTCCGGGAACCATCCCAGTTGGTTTTTTTGTACCCACTCCTGGTAGAGGTCTTCCGTAATGGTGATTTTAAAAAGTAGAGCAGCATAACGGTCTGGACGCCCCTGGTGGTTCCTCGTGATCAGTGCTTCGTTTTCTGGAGTCAGAGGAGGAATTAAAATGTCAGGATGAACTTTTGAAGCAACAACGACATTGCTGTTGCCTCTGTCTGTTGGAGTTCCGATCTGTTGTGTTCCTCTCTGAGGTGGGATTCCCGACCTAACAGGTGTGCCTGGCATGGATTGGAACTCTTCCACCTCCCTCTGACTCTCCACCAATGCGGCCCGACTCTCCATCAATTCGGCTTTGCACCTCATCAGAGCATCAGCTGTTGTCTTTATCGCTGCCCTCAGAGACTCTGTCTCTTGCACTTCTGCCTTCAAAGACTTGTTTTCAGCCTCCAAAGTTGAAATTCTTTCCAGGTGCTCCTTCATAACTCTAGCAGCATGGTGCTTCTCTGAAAACCTTTTGATTACAGTTGCCTAGAAGAGACAAAGGACAAATTAGCATACTCGAAAACTGCAATAAGAAATGACTTGCCCACACAAACACTGTGTACTTTCGCGGCCTTTTTCTCAACAGTACACAAACACATTTTTAAGTATCTAATAAAATCTCACCTCTGTCTTTGGAACCATACGTATTTTTGATGGGGTATTTTTCCCTCTGGTCTCCGAAGCTGTTTGTGGGGGAGCCGTCTGTTGTACTCGCTGCAAATACAAATTCAGGTTTTTAGTACACAAATAATAAGCTACACAAATTACTACACAATTATACAATTTATTAGGCTGCAATTAGAAATGTAAAAAAAACCTTCCGTTTTGGCGATCTTTGTTCTGGTTCACATTCAACTGCAGCAAGTATTTTTCTGGTTTTTCCATAGAAAGATGCAGGCCTGAAAACTGTTCTCTAGTCTTGTTGTAAAATCATCCCACTTAAACACCCCCTTTATGAATGACATTGTGTTGAGGTGGGGTTTTGGGCAGAAGGGGAGGGGTCAAAAGTTTGAATATGCCATAAATACAGTATTCCCCTCAACTAGTCTTTTAGAGTCTTAAACATTGAACTTTTGGCTACTTTGCACCATGACCTTGATTTCGATTGAGTTAAGTGAACAGATTAAGGCTTGGAGGAGGAACGGAAGACCTACTAAAGCCATTTCGAAAATACTGTTAGACATGGGAATTATGGTGAAGGATCCTGCTATTCAACAACACTATCATCACACTCCAGTCAAACGCCGAACACGGAAGGCCAGAAAAATTACCAGGTGCAGTAGGCTACAGTCCTATGCTACACTTATAGCTTTATTAATATTAACAAATATCTTTGGAGAAATGTAATGTCTAAATTATTGTTGGGATTTATGGTACATATTTTTTAATTGCTTTTGTATTGTTTTCAGCAACACCATTCAAGCCATTGATTTCCTAATGAGTGAAAATGATGAGCGGTCCACTCAGGAGATTAAGGATCTGCTTTCATCAAGGTATAACATCAACATCGCTGTTATCACAATCAGAAGACAACTGAACGAACTTGGGTGGAGTTATGGAAAAGCTCGGTAAGAATGTTTTTGTCCCGACTTAAATGTTACTGGGTACTAACTAGTGGTGTAATATTCAATATAATTGTATAGTATTTATTATAAAATGTACAGAACATTAACCATTTGTTTTCTCTGTTTTTACTGCAGTTTGGATCCAATGATTCGTAAAACAAACAAAGAACTTCATGTGCTGCAGGCCCAGGCATGGATTGAAAGCTATGAGAAATTCAATGATGTCATCTTTACCGACGAAACCACAATTGGCCTTGAGCAATTTGCGAAAAATTGCTATAGAAAACCTGGTAGAAGATCAACCAAGCCGTCTCCCAAGTATCCACTCAAATTCCATGTGTGGGGGGCAATTTCTCGTCAGGGATCAGGCCCGTATGTGATTTTCGAAGGTAAGTTTAATTAAGGCTACAGCTAATTAAATGCTAAATTATATATTTTTTGTAAATTATATTTTATTTATTTTTAGACTACAATTTGTTTAAATTAGTAATAATAATTTACAATCGTTGTTACATCCTAATTTAGGTATTATGGCTCGAGAGTTTTTTGAATTAGAAATCATCAAGGGATGTGTTGGACCCTACGTCAGAGATGTTTTTCTGGGACAACATCGTTTCTTTCAAGGTATAGGCATATAGGCTCCAAAACCCATATCATGTTATGTCTAGGCCTCTTCATATGTATTATTTTACATTGACTGTTACAGTACGCTAACTTATAAATATGCTAGCGTATATATATATTTTAATATCTTTTCTTCTTCTAACTCAGACAATTACCCAAAACACACTGCCGCACAGAATTGCATCGCAAATGCAGGCATAAACTGGGTTAAGACGCCAGCTGAGTAAGTACTGTAGAATAGTGTACACATTATTCCAACAATTTTAAACAACACATGATGCACCCCTCCTACTATAGAAGTACATTATATCTAACTTTCTCTTTTTGTTTCCACTAGGTCGCCGGATTTGAATCCAATAGAAAATGTTTGGAATGAACTAAAAACATTTGTTCGTAAGCGTGCCAAGCCAACAAGCAAAGATGAGCTTGTTCTCGCTATCAGAACGTTTTGGCTCGAGAAACTGACGATAAAGGCCTTCAACAAATACATTGACCACATCTGCAACTTCTTACCTGTGATCGTGGAGTTGGAGGGAGGGGCAACTAAAATATAGCATTGTAAATTCTATATGTTGGTAAAATGTTTGGCTGTACATTATTTAATTAAATATCTCGATTTTCATTTGATATTGCTTTTGTCATTATTTAATTTCTAACAAAATTATCTGGCCTACTGTACAGTACCTGGCCGTTGTAGTGAGTTATTTATTTATCAATGCAATTGATTTGGAAAATACCATTTTGAAAGATACACCCTCTTCCTTACATGACTTCCTAAATAGGTTTGTATAGCCTTAGTAATAAAATCGAATTCATAAAATTACTGTTTTATATTAGCAGAGAAAAAAATATCCAACATAGCCTACACCATAGCCTATACCATTCATATTCTCTGATTATTTTACCGAAGATTCAGCTGTTTATGTAGCCAAAATCATCAAATGTAGCTATTACACTAAATAATCAGCCTATCAAGGAAAACGGCAAGGGCACACGGAACAAGACCAAGGAAAACTGGGTCACGGTTTAAGTTAGCCGGCAAATGCGGCTTCTCACCGGTATCAGGTGAGTCCGGCAGATTAAAAAATATTAATCGCCAAAATGTCCAGTGGGAAAAATGGCAAATGAATAAGTAAATATATCAATAGCATATTAAATAGCCTGATATTGTGTGACGTGTATGATCTGTTGCCACGAAAACAGCGAGCCTCTGCTCACTAAACCATTGCAAGAAAACAGCGAGCCTCTGCTCACTCTCACAATAAGACATTACTGAGTCGTGACTAAGGTTGGCACAAGAACCAAAAGCGGCAACTCCTACATGCGACTCCGAAATGTCCAACGCGAAGCAGACATAACCCGGCCGGTTTAAAAAAATCATAGTGATGGTGCTACTGAGACCAGCAAACGAGTTTCAGTAAATGATCTGAGCCTATAGTATAGCATCACAACAATCCTAGGCCTATTTCAACACTTCAGCCAGCGCCATAGGGACTTCCATGAAAAAGTCCATATGGGGGGGTTGGGGTTCCATGCCCGGAATGTATTGTTATCCTAGCAAAGCCTCTGGTGACAGCTAGGATCTGTGAACCCATCTTCACAATCAGTTCACAGATTGTGAAGACTTAATTCTGCTGACTAATTTAAATAAAATATATTTGTTGGATCACAGAGTTTGTTTTATTGCTGTTTAAGTGTAGGGTATTATACAGTATGGTTATTTAAAACATATGTCCGTAACTCTGGAATTTTAACGGCCATACGACTTGATAAGACATAAGCAACTGAAATGCGCTTGTCTTTTAAGTTACAATGTTGCGAAAATAGGCTACATTATGGGGCATTATTTTAAAAATTAACTGAACATCTGGATGTTTATATTGCTTTTTTGTCATTATTTCATCAAAACAAAATTGTGAGGCCTACCTGACTGTTGTAATTTAACTTTTATTTATTTGTCAATGCAATTGATTTGCAAAATACCATTTTGAAAGCTACACCCTCCTTTCAGGACTTCCTAAATAGGTGTAGCATATTACATTGTTCCGTTATCAGAATTCAAAACTCAAACTGAAAACTATTTGGAGACTTATTATTGTTTTTTTACTCCCTATTCCTTATAACTGATTGGGCATGTGACAATACATGTATTTTAACAGGCGCTTTGTCTCACCCATCTTTCTCCTTGAGTTAATGTGGAGTAATTAACAGTAATTTGTCGACTTAAAGCCATACAGGAAATAAACGAATTACAAGGTCTGTTCAAACACCATTTTATTAGAAACTTTAGAAAAATCAATCGCTATTTACCTCTGAAAAAATGTATGAAACAATGATGGGTTGAAATTGTAGCCTATTGCCAATTAAACAAACTAAACGTCCTTCATGTAAACGCGCTATGTTAAACACTTGAATTGGAAAAGTAATTTCTTTTTTTATTTTAAGAAGTTTTTATTGATAGAAACAGATGCAGTCTTCAGGAAATATTAGTGCAGAAAAACTAGCATCAATGACGCAATAAGTAATGTCGGCTTGGTAAAAGTTTGCAATTAGCCTACATAAATGTTAACTTAATCGTAATCAACTGCTATATTTGTATTTCAGTTAAAATAATTATAATTAACGAAAAGAGATTCATGTGTGTAGACCTATAATTAAATATATATTCTCAGTTCTCAGAAATAACAGTTAATCAAGCAAAGCAACACAGCAACATGGAATCAAACACAGTAACATAGCAATCCATGAATAGGATTATAGTAGACAATATTACTCAGATTTTTAATGTTTTATTCTGGTCACATGAATACAGAAGCAGGCTTGAATAATAGCAGTTTCAGGCGGGTGTTGACGTTCTCACAGATGCCTCCTGGTGGCCATTCTTGTTTTATGTTTTTGTTCATGCAGCACGGCACTGCAACTTGCCATGGTATACCGCGGTAAAACTAAGGTTTTTTCCTTAGTTTTAGCTATTCTATATTTACCTTCCAAGGCACGAGTCCAATGACTACAAGTCCAAGTCAAGTCTCAAGTGTTTTAAACAGATCACAAGTCAATTTATTGGTGACTTAAGTGCGTCTTGAGTCCAATTCTGCGACTTGAGTCACAAACTCTGCTCAGAGTCCATTCTCATTTTCCTCCATAACCATCTGGATTGGGTCTGTGTCTGCCCACTGCAGAGGTAAACTGCAACACATTGTAGTGTCCACAGTAAGGGTCCTCAGATTCCACCTGCCATCCATCAAGGCCACTGCATAACTCTTTGGCTAGAAATTGGACAATAATATCATTACTGAACATTCCCACGCTTGTCATCCACTTTTACTGCAAGGCAGTACAGTTTGTAATGGGACAAGTATCAGAATAAACAAATAGTAAACAATATGCTAATAAGAATGATGTTCTGAGTTTCACATATTATTATTTTTTTATATTTATTTTATTTTACCCCCTTTTTCTCCCAACCCCACTGTACAACCATGTGCCACCGCTACAACAGTCCCTGCGGAGTCAGGAGAGTCACAGATCGCCACAGGATTCCTCTGAAACCAGTCCGAGCAGCCAGTCTGCTTCTTTACACACCCTCCCTTAACTATGAGGTCAATGTGTGCCAACACGTTAGAGGAATCGCTCGCTCACATTGCCATATGTGCATGGCCAGGTGAGAGGCAGCCACCCCGCCAGAGACGTTGCTGGAACATGGTGGTACAGGGAAATCCCCTTTGCCGATTACCTCCCCCAAGGCGATGCCAGCCCAATATGCACCACCCTACCAGACACCCCGGCCACAATCGGCAGTAGAATGACAGTGGCTGGAACCCACGGCCATAGCGGAGTTTCATATTTATAACGAATAAGTCAAATGTGACAATGACATATAAACTAAAGCTGCAACAGGAAAATCATTTGTAGGTGAGGAATTTTAACATAATTGTGTTTTATTAATTCCATCAATATGTTGCATTAACTGCTGGAGCAAAATAATCATTGCAAGTAGGTCCACAGGGTAAGAGGCACTGTGATCAATGACTCCAACTTGGCAAATAATTAGATGAAATGAAATAAATGTCTGGTTTCAGTGCAAGCATGTTCTGAATACACTAAAGCAGGGGTGTCAAACTGGTTCCACGGAGGGCCATGGAACCAGGGTTTTTGGTTTTTCCTATGAATTGGTTCCCAGTTCAGACCTAAACAACCAGGGGAGGGTAGAAACTAAACAATTAGTTACCTAATTAAAAAAATAAGTACAAGGTGAAAGTGAAAACCTGCAGACACTCGGCCCTCCGTGAAATCGGTTTGACACCTCTGCACTAAAGAATAAAAACAATTTACACACAAAAAATAAAAATAAAAACAATTAAAAAATTTGAAATATTGCATGAATTTTGGTATAAAAATTAAAAGGTGTACCTGTGAGAGAAGAGGGAAAAGAACACACCACACTTGTTTGTAAATCTCTAACATATGAATGGTGAGCTATGAAAAAAGGATTGTATAGAAGGATAAATTCTGATAAAATCACTGAAATCGAAAATGGCAACACTAAGGGGCGTACTCTAGATAAAGAAGGTCAGTAAACAAAATGCAAGTGGTTTTAGAGGTACATGTCATCTGTATAGGAAGCTATTAAAAAGTTTGTGTTAATTAGGAGTTATAATAATACAAATATTAAAAATAAATACTGATAATAAACTTGGAAGGAAGAAGAGGTGTACCTTTCGGAAGAGAGGTACCAGAACACCACACTTGTGTGTAGATCTCTAGCTCATATGGATAGTGAGCTATTAAAAAATAGTTGTTTAGAAAGATAAATTCCTGTAAATTCACTCAAATCGAAAATGGAAAATCTAAGGGGTGTACTCTGGACAACATGCAAGTGGTTTTAGAGGTCCATGTCATCTGGATTGGAAGCTATTAAAAATAGTTCATGTGAATTCGGTAATAGAGTTGTAACAAAGCATGCCATTTTAAAATAAAATCAAGATTGTGAGCTATTAAAAAACATATTGTATAGAAGGATCAATTCTGTTATATTCCCCAAAATGTAAAAGGGCAAATCTAAAGGTCAGTGACCAATATACAAGTGGTTTTAGATGTATTTGTCATCTCTATAGGAATCTACAAAAAAATGAAATATTTAAGCTTTAACAATAAAAATATATGTAGAAAATTATAGATATGTTTAATAACACAGAAAGTGTCTGTACCTGATAATACCTGATTTTCCTGTAGAAGGCAGGTATTATTACAGGTTGACACAAAATAAAATATATTTTTTCAGTCACATTAAATCAGCTGTCTTGCAATTTCATGACGGTCCCTAAACTACTGATCTGGATTTGACAGCGTTTTGCAACATTTTGGGCTCTGCTAAAGGAAAAGTTTGATTTTCGATAAAATCAGAGGGTGTACCTTTCTCTGTACCCTCATCCAATTGTATATATTTCACAGAAGTTTTTTGTAAAAGATTTTTTTTGGAAGAGGTATTGACGATCAAACTCAACGAATATCAAACATAAATCCAGATTTATGGACTCGACCAGATAAAAAAATCCTACAGTTGACAAGAGACATTCTAAAACGTCCTCAGCAAATTCATTTGAAAGGGGTTAGCTAACAACTATGCGTTTGTCTTGCTGGGTAGGACAAACAGTTTGATGCTAAATGTAGTTTTTATTATGCCTGATTGTTTTTTATTTATAGCACTTTTAATTGCCCCATGTATGGAATATGCTATTCAAATAAATAGCGGTGCCTTATACACTTGGTTGCTAATGTTAGGTAGCTACTTACTATTTTGAGAGCTTGGCATTGGGTCCTTCTGGCATAGAACATCTTTTACAGTAAATTTTTGGAATGTAAAAAAAGTCTCCAGCACCCCAGGAGTTATGAGGGGGGCGAAATCCGGATGATCAACCACACATCTTGGAACGAGTTCAGCTTCATGGACTGGGTCATTCATGGTCTCCAGCATTGGAATCAATAGTTCCCATTCATTGTAACAAAAGCATTCCATTTCGGTTGGCATGAGATTGCATGATGCACAGCTACACCACCATCCTCCGGACATTCTGGGCAAAGGTTGGGGATTAACTGGTATCGTCAGCTGCTGTTCTAGCCGCTCTAGTTCGGTCAGTTCATCCTCTGTGTATTCTGGTTCGAACAAGTTAGGTTCTATCCCCCGGAAAAAGCCTTCTTCCTGGTCGTATTTATGTATTTTCCTATCTCTCAAGCAAGTAAATTTTGACTGTCCTTTGGTAAATATCAACAACGAAATAGGTAGCTTGCTTCCTCGCCAGCAAATACTATCTTTTGTTTACTGTGACGTATACACCTCTTCCTGAAAGAACGCACAGACTTATGCAATTGTTAACAAAACTGACTGGTAAACACTGGAAGAACCCATTTATTTGAAATGACAAATATTTTAACATTTTTCGAGGAATACATCGTCATGTTCTTTGAGTTAAACAACCCCACTAGTCTTAGTTTGGAGTGTTTTGGAGTAATTTTCTGCTTGCAATAATGCAGCTTTGCTGTAGTGGGATGCACAGTTTCAATTCATGAATTTGGACGATGCTAAGAATGATAATTACAGCCAGGGACAGAGCTGAATAATGGATGGTTGGAAAAAATGACTCTGTCCATTCCGGACTAACTTTTGGTAAGTGATTTTTTGGATAAATATCATTTTTAGACAAACTATCCCTTTAAGAATGAATAATGAGTAAATACATGTCCAATTTTTCCATTCTTGTGCATTGAAATGAGAAAACCATGATGAGATTTTAACAGGTGGTTGGCCTATATATGCAGGAGTTTTCAGGGCATCTACTGTAAGATGAATATTTCTCAGTGTTCCATCATCCAGGACACCAATCCTTTTCCACACATTAAAAACATGTTTTGCTGTCCCCAGTAAAAGATTATGCATAGGGTCCACTACAGCCATGTCAATGGGCAGGCAATAAGGTAATTTCGATAGCTCTGAGAATCTGGCCCCAGTTTCAGTCTCTATTGATTTCCTCTCTGATTTTGTCTTAGGTGTCCCTTCCTTGCACTTTGTGCAGACTGCTGCATTGGCCAATTCCTGTGTTGGCAATGATCTACCTTGCACTTTGACATTATAGTGATATTAAATGTATCATTACCGCTAATATGCAATAATAGATATTTTGACTGACTGAAGTCCTGGAGCATATTATGTTTAAGGCGTTAAATAAATACCAGAGCGGAGATCACACACCCTGTTTTCTGACATAATGTTTTCTATGTAGAATATGACTGTATTGCTGAAAATGGATGCTCCTATTTTTGAGGTCTCTGCACAGTCTGTATGTTTCGATGGCCAATCAAGTTCATGGAATTAGGAGGGTGTAGTGATGGAAAACAAAATAACCCAATCTGGCGAAGAAAACAAGGAGTGAGGGCGTGATGATTTTCAATGACCAATGAAATTAAGAGGATTGGAAATCACTACCACTTCTTTTTAAACTCAAGAAAACTTTTCACTTCGTTAATGTAAATTTGTTTTACTGTTTTTTTTTAAATCCAAATCCAACATTTCAGTACAGCATCGAGAATGCATTCAGGCAATTTCTATTCAACTCGCCAAGCCATGGAAATGGTTACTGAAAATGCAACAGAAGTTCAAGACAGTTCAAATAAATTTGTTCCTCCAAATCAAGGTAGGAGTCGGCTAAGATATTACATTAGCTAGCAGTACGTCAGCTAGAGGTAGTGAGTTTTCTTGTGTTACAGCTAACTAGCTAGCTGGGTACAGTAGTTTATACAGTACGCAATATTATGTGCATTGTTGCTAGATCACTAACCCTAGTAAAACTATATGTATATTCGTATATATATATTAAAAGTATATACAATATAAATATATGTATAAATATATATTTATACAAACACATACATACCTAGCAAATTAACCAGCCTATTTACTGTACTTTCTATTATATTTAGTTCAATTAGGTTGTGGGAACTGCTTGCCTGCCAGAATCTGTTTGTTTGAGGGACGGAACCAAGCATCTCCGGAGGGCAGGAATTATGTAACGTCTGCTCCGTGTGGCACCGCAGCTCCGCTTCCTATCCAGCACTGTAGTAACCACCGGCTGGAGAGTGATGGCAGAAGCGCTCCCAGAGGATGCACCTGTTTTCACTCAGTCATTAGTTTAGTATATATTGTGTTTGTTAGCCACTGCACAACATGGATTATTGTTTCCTGTCGTTCCTTGATGTGAGGTGCGTTTCTGTATTACCAAATGAGAAAACGATAAAGTGAATATCCAGCTAACACGTTACGTAGCCACGACCAACCGTGACGTTATGGATTGGTAATGGATTGGTAATGTCATGACATTACATTCTCAAAACGTTGTGGCAACGTTATCCGAAGGTAATTGCATGACCACATAATGGTAATCTTCCTTACCTCCTCAGCATGTCGCAGGAGCGTAATTACACGACGTACTGACAAGGTAACTACTTACGTACCGGTTTGGTAACGATCCTACGTAACTCCGTTATCTGAAGGAAATTAATGACCACATAATTGGTAATCTTCCTTACCTGCTCAGGATGAAGCAGAAACGTAATTACAGGACGTACTGACAATGTAACAACTTTCGTACCAGTTTGGTAACGATCTTACGTAACTACAACCGGGAAATACTAACTCCTATTTTCGTTGCTACATCGTACTTTGCTTACAATGTCATTACTGCCACCACATCGGAAACCACGTATTCCAAATATTTCAAAGTTCACCTGAAGATATTTATAGTCACAAGAATTCCCCAATCACCGCAATTCAGACCAATTCAAATAGTTCTATATAATCTCCCACAACACAGACGGAATGCGTACACAAATTGTAAAAGGGGATGGCCAGAAAGGTTATGCAAGATAACACTGTATAAATGTGTGTGTCTGGAATTGGCAAGACAGTTGTTCCTGTAGGTCAACTCGGCTTTTATGATTGCTCAATAAAAGTCTTATTTGAATCCACAAACTCCTGAGTTATTGCATCTTTTTGAGTTGTTGCATACTTTTCGGCAAGAAGGTATATTTTTCCACGACATATTCTTGGAGGCACTGCTGAGATTTGGCACGGGGCCAGGTGTGACGGCTGCCAGAGGCGCTGAGGGTCGAGTTACACAAACAACGCGTGGCCACGCTAAGAGGTAAGCATGTTCTTGCTCTAGATTTCTTAGTTTGTGTGACTTGACCTTCCAGGCCGGGCAGACACACACCACGTAAGGCTTCTCCAAATTTAACGAACTATGTGTTATGAAAGAATGGAGTTTTTGAATTCAAAGTAATGTGTATGTTTACTAACACCCTGTAAATAAATTTGTAAATAAGTCAGAGAGTTGCAACTAAGGAGGTCTGTCAAATAGGTTTGGTCACCTAGAAGGGTCTGCTTTCAGCAGGAAGTCCCCCAATCCATCTTGAATAGAAGGAAGGCCACAAGGGACAGGGATTGCAGGGCATCGTGGATACCAACCCAGCACGATAGAGGGCTGCTGAGGGTTTGGATGCAGTTTGGGTGTGTTGGACAGTTCTGTATTGATGATGGCTACCTGCAAACCAGGAGAGGGACGACTACCTGCAGACCAGAGACAGGGTCAACGGACTGAATACGAGTGTATGAATGCATGAAATAAAGGATTAAGAAGTTGGTCTGCCGATGAATGCAGAGTGAGTGTGGACAGTTGTTGTTGGAAAATTTCCCAAGGCTGTGAGGAGTGTGTGAGTTGAGGGCTGCAAGGCACCCTGAAGTATATGATTAGTGAATGTATGAGGAATGAGTGGTTTGGCTGTTAGGAAGCGTGAAAAAAGACATGATAAGAAAGATAAATTGAGGATATATGGGCATTTAGCTCCAAGGAGATACACGAGTTGTGTAGGTAACCTCACTATCATAACATTTGAAGTAACCATATTGAGGGAAAGGGAAAATATACTATGAAGCGTGAAGGACGGAAGAGAATTAGATAGATATTCGACTGCGTGGACATTTACTCTAAGTAATTTGGATTGAGGTCGGTCAGATAAGGGTTTGGTCAAGTCATCCAGAGTTAAATGGGCTTACGGGCAGACAGAGCAGCCCTGTGAGATGTTCTGTTTTAATGATCCCTATGCAAAAAAGAGAAGAACGGAAGATATTTAGATTGTCTTCCAATAGATACAGCAAGGAATAGAGGCATAGGAGTGTGAACAACTAATTGAAAAAAGGGTAAATGGGAAAAATTTTGCAAACAACATTCTTTGAGAAGAAGGATAGACTGCGATTATACAGGAATATAGTCTCACAGAAGGATAGGAGAAGTGGGAGCAACATTAGTCACTACATTCTCTTTCACTATACTAAGAGAAAGAGAAAACGTAATTTGGCGTATATCTACAGCAAAAGAGTTACAAAGGTAGAAGACGGCCTGGACAACAAAAGTGGAGGGTGTCTGGATTGAGGTGGGAGAAATTAGAATCCGGTCCAGCTATCCGAGTTTGGATACGCATATAACTAGGCAGCTAGAGCAACCACTGAATATAATTTGGTTTGCTGATCAATATGGGCACAAGAACACTATTTGAAGTATTGCCAGAAAAACAAAGACTTTGTCTGCCAATTATTACAAACACATCCCTTGAGAGATAACATTACTGCTACCACAATCTCAGTAACAGTATTTAAAAAGGAAGAGGCTATCTGTCGTGATCCAGACACTGGAGATATATTGGTTAGGTTACAGTCTGCACATACGATAGACAAGCAGGTCACGTGGATTGAAGTAGCAGGCGGGAGAATTTGGTCCAGTAATCCAGAACTAGATATACCAATAATTAGACAAAGGCAGAGGCCAAGAGAGGAAGTGTGGTTTTAATTGAATTTGGGAAAATACATGATCAGACCAGACCATACACATATAGAAAGGTGTTGGAAAGGAGGAGGGTCCAAGATAGATTGGTTCAAAGAACGTACCAGACTTGGAGAGAAGATATTTCGGTTACTCTGTTTATGACAAGAATATATAAGGAAGAGGTGTATGAACAACGGTATGAGGACACAGGCAAAGTGATAGCAAGGAGAGTGGTCACGGGTTTGCAAGATCAAGAGGTGATTTGGTTGTCGTGGCGGGGTAGGCGAGTGTGGTCCAGTCACACAAATCTAGATGAACCCCTTACTAGGCAAATGCAGAGACCAAGAGAGTGTGTATGGTTTTGAAAGGAGAAGACTGATGAAGAGAGTGTAATACTGAGTTTGTACATTGTAATTTGGTAAAAGTGAAATAAATGAAATTTCAGTTGATTAGTGTTGCTTGTGTTTGTCCGGATTGTAGTGTTAAGAGAAAACTGTAGGCCAGTGGTGGGGTTATCAAGTTTGATTGAAAACACTTATACAGATAAGGGAGCTCTAGGCAGTGGTCCCAGAGAAGAGAACGTGCCAAGTTAAGTGGCAGACGTGCCGGGAGGGGAACTGGCCAAGTGAAAGGAGTCCCGGGAAAAAAGGGAGTTTGGCAGAGCAGAGAACGGAATTTAGCATTCCAATCTAAAACATAGAGGTAAAAAGCAAAATGGCGGGGACACCAGTTAAAATTTTAATGAAAAGGTTTCCCTTGTGTGGAGAAGAGATTAAGACTATCTCCGAGGCCTTAGAGAAAAGGACCAGGAAAATGGTAACAAAGTGGCCGAAAGAAGGGACATTTGATGTCTCGTTATGCGAAGAGATGGACACTATCATAAAGAATTATAAGAGTAATGACGTCACAGAAAAAAGGAAGCGGAAGCGAGATAAGGAGAGGGAGGTGATTAAACTATTCCTAGAAGAAGGTAAAGGTCAGCTGGCAAGCGTAGCCAAAGCCAGGAGCATGCTAAAGAAAGACGAGGAGAAGACAGAGGAAAAGGTAAAATGGGATGATAACCCCCCACCATATAAAGGGATACAGTGTCCCATGGTGACAGGGACGGTGAGAGTCGAAGGAGAGGTCGAGATAGATGAGGGAAAGAAGCCTGCGAAGACCTCCACTCCAGCTAAGGCAGGCAAAGGAGGTGGTAGAAGCAGATTGGTTTCATCAGAATAAAGAACAAGAGTTGAGAGAAAAGGCTGCAAGGCTGCAGCAACAAAGGGATGAGGAGTGTCACCGCTATGAGAAAATAATTAGACAACTTTGTAATGAATTAGAAGAGACGCATGAGCAGAGAGATGAAGAAAGACAAAAGACGACAGAAAGTACAAAGGAGCAACTGCTAAGGGTAGATCAAGAAATAGAGACAGAAGAAGAAGGGGCAAAAAGAGTAGAAGGGGCCTCAAAAGGATACGCATTGCGAAGTCAAACACAAGCACTGGCTTTGGAAGATAAACTGCCCGCACAGATGCACCCAATTCTGATAAAAGGGGACAACCCACAGTATTTGCCTTGGGCTACACAGGATCTGGAAGGGTTGATTGCTAAATTACCCAACCTTCATAATGGTGCTGGGAAATGGATAATGATGCTGGAGGAACAGACCATGGGAAAACTGCTGGCGGTGGGGGACCTGAAGGCCTTGATGGCTAGAGTGGAGGGGACGACCAAAATGGAGGCGGTGCTGAGAGATGGCGGTCTGGCACAAATGATAGGGACGGTCGTGGGGGATGGACAGTCCTTTGACCCGTTCTGACAACAACTGTGGAGGGCCTTAAGGGAAGAGTACCCGGGTGTAATAGACTCTGTGTGTTGAAAGGAACACCACTGGGGGAGGCTGAAAATCCAGCTGTATATTTACAGAAGCAGCTGGAGAGGTGGAGGCTGGAAACAGAGAAAGACCCAGAGACTGATGATCTAGTGTCCTTCATGTTCAGGAAGGCACTGGTGGAAGCACTGCCCATACCAGTAAGGACTAAGTTGGAGGACGAAGTGGCACTGATGAAATCTAAGCCACACAAGGAATTCAGAGACTATTTTATCCACAATGTGGAACGATACAGAAAAAATGAAAAGAAGATGGCTGAGCAGGGGAAAGAAATCCAGAGAAAGCCTGGATTTCAGTACATCATGAGGGGATATAATTTTGCTTAA
>JACXGI010003125.1:50977-65879 GCA_016801175.1 Esox masquinongy | reverse complement strand
ATTTTCTGAGATACTGAATTTGGGGTTTTCATTAGTTGTCAGTTATAATCATCAAAATTAAAAGGAATAAACACTTGAAATATATCAGTCTGTGTGGAATGAATGTATACATTATACAAGTTTCACTTTTTGAATGGAATTACTGAAATAAATCAACTTTTTGATGATATTCTAATTATATGACCAGCACCTGTAGTGCCTCTCAAAAGTATGAATATCTTACAACTTAAAAAATATTCTAAATGGATTTCATTAGGGTTTAGAGTTTTCTTTTAGAGATAATCTCAAAGTGAAAAATAAAATCAGCACATTGTTCTGAATTAATTACAAATAGAACAATGTGCTGCCAACACCATAGCTCGTGATAAAACAGATACTTTTTGTTCGTTCAAGTAAATAAAGTAAAGTAAATAAACAGAAAATAATTGATTACATAAGTCTTCGCCCCGTTTAGCCAATAGTTTCTAGAGGCACTTTGGTGGCAACTGCAGCCATGAGTCTATTCAGATGAGTCTCTACCAGCTAAGGTTAGGTTCTGCTTCTCTGGGGTAACTCACTGCATGACACGATCGTGTATACCATGATACTAATAACAACATGATCAATAGAAATACCTATGGCAATTAGCAGGGTACACAGTGTCAATCCTCCGCAGAAGGAAACAGAACCAAACTGGTGGAGGCTGGGTGGGTTCAGCAAATAACAGGAAGACGACTCCTGACTTTAGCAACTGCATGCTAAGACAACCAGCAAAGCAGACTGGGTACCCTGACAGACTTAAATAGACCGCCATTTTAGATAAGAAATTCTTGAGACTGTGGTAGGAGCGATCCGTATCTCATTTGATGCGCCGCTGTGCCAATGCCCACTCGGTTTCCCTGGCCATGCCCACTCGGGTTCCCTGGCCAATGCCCACTTGGGTTCCCCGGCCAATACCCACTCGGGTTCCCTGGCTGAACTGGCTTCATACGTTCTCAAGTGGATTGAGATCCGGGTTCTAGCCACTCAAGGACATTCACAGATTCGTCCAGAAGCCACTCCAGTGTTGTCTTGGCTGTGTGCTTTGGGTCCTTATTGTACTGAAAAATGAATGTTCACCTCAGTAAGAGGTCCTGTATGCTCTGGTTCTCTTCCCATATCTCTATTTTGGTCTCATCAGACCATATCATCTTCTTCCACTTGGTCTCAGAGTCTCTGTTACGCATGCAGGCACCCTGTATGTGCGTTTGTGTTTTTCCCCTCCTGCCGTTTCCCCAGGTGTCTCTTATGTTCCTGATTGTGCTCGTTGGTGTTTCCCACCTGGCAGTCATGAGTGCAGCGCCTGACTGCTGAGGTGGACCAATCGGTGGACACCCCTCCTAATTGCACCACCTGTTCCTTTTTCCATTACCCAATCGCATCACACATCCCTGGTTTAAAAACCCAGTCAGTTGGTTCTCCCAGAGAGACTCTTTTGATTTACCCCACATGAACATAGACACTCTTGAGATACATACCTTTTTTGATAGACAGACACTTTGTTCATACATACATCTCACTTTGTCCTGTTTCATGTGAGTATGTATTAATGTGGTGTTTTGTTTGGTGTTGTCTAGTCAATTGTTTGCTGTGTGCTGTTTAGTCCTTGTTCGACCTGTGTGTTTTTGTTTATCCCTGTGTCCCTGGGAAAAGGTTTTTTTTAGCAAGTCCCCCTTGGGCGTACACAACCCGTAGGAAAACTGTCTAAAAACACTAGTTAGAACTGAGCGGACCACCCACTGTATTTTTGTATTGGTTAGTTGTCAGCTAAGCGGTTCTTGAGGCAGGCAAGTTCAGTTTAGGGGTGTTTTGACTATATTATTTCATTTCTTGGGTTCAACTCAGCCCTTTTCCCTTCCCCGTTCACCGTGTGTTAATAATAAACGTTTTATGTTTGACCGTAGCTTTGGTTGTCTGTGTTGTTTGTTCTCACTGTTCATTTACACTACACTGATTAGTCGACCAACAGTACATCAAACTCGACCGAAAAACGTACGTCAATGCTTTAATTGTCATCAGCCAGGACATATGGTTAATGAGTGCTTCCTGCTGAAACACAAACAAGGGATGCCTCTGCGCGCCAAGCCGCCTACAGGTGTTGGGCTAATTCGTACTGTTGTTAGGTCAGAGAAATGACAGGTGCCTCATGGCAAATGTGGCTTGAAGGTCCCAGTCTCAGATCGCAGTTCTGAACCGTTCATATTTGAGGGATTTGTGTCCCTATCAGGTAACGATGTATCTCAGCGTCCGGTTAGGATCCTTAGAGATACTGGTGCGGCGCAGTCATTCATCCTATCTGATGTGTTGCCCTTCTCCGAAACTACATACTGTGGATCCAGTGTGTTAGTCCAGGGAATTGAAATGGGAAGTGTCCCAGTGCCATTGCACTTTGTGAACGTACACTCTGAGCTAGTCAGTGGATTGTTCAGAGTTGGAGTACGTCCTATGTTGCCTGTAAAAGGGGTGACGTTTGTAATGCGCAACGATATTGCCGGTGGAAAGGTAATACCCATATTGGAGATGTTGGATAAAAGTGACCAGTCTCTTTTGGAGGAGCTGGCACAGAGTTATCCACATGTGTTCCCCGCTTGTGCCGTCACACGTGCTCAGGCACGATGAATGGGTGATGTGATAGAATTGTCAAACACTATTCTGTCTAGAGAGTTTGACCAAGAGGATAGCTTGTGTGCTACCTCTGGTAAACTGGTGGGGTCTGAAAAACAGCCCAGGATCGGGAAGAAGAATGTGGACCGTGTTGCTGATGCAATATCGTTACCAGTAACTCGTGAGCAGCTGGTTGCTAACCAAAAGGGTGACAAAAGCCTTGCTAAATGTTTTTCCAGTGTTGTGTCAGTGGAGGAGCTTAAGAAGAAAAACATGGCATACTTCATTGATGGTAATCTCTTCATGCGCAAATGGACATCCCATGGTGACGCCGGTGGAGATTGGAATGCTATTTACCAGATAGTGGTTCCTACAGCCTTTTGACAAACTGTTTTATCCCTTGCTCATGATCACCAGTGGTCCGGTCATTTGGGAGTCACAAAGACTTATGATCGGGTGCTGCGACATTTCTTTTGGCCCGGTTTAAAACAGGATGTGGCTCAGTACTGTCGGACATGCCACACCTGTCAGGTAACTGGAAAACCAAAACAGGTTATTCCTCCCGCTCCTCTTTGTCCCATACCCGCCATAGGTGAACCCTTCGAACATGTGGTTGTTAATTGTGTTGGACCATTACCGAAAACAAAAGCTGGTAACCAGTTTCTGTTGACGATTATGTGTGTGGCCACACGATACCCAGAGACCATTCCTCTGTGAAGGATTACTGCTCCGGTGGTGAGCAAAGCATTGATTAAATTCTTTTCAACGTTTGGGTTACCTAAGGTGGTACAAACTGATCAAAGTTCAAATTTCCTTTCTAAGCTTTTCAAACAGGTGTTAAAGACCTTGTCAATAACGCATCGTGTGTCAAGCGCATATCACCTAGCATCTCAGGGTGCGCTTGAACGGTGGCATCAGACCCTGAAGTCTATGCTCCGTAAATATTGTTTGGAATCCGAGAAGGATTGGGATGAGGGAGTTCCTCTAGTTTTGTTTGCTGTCTGTGAGACGGTACAGGAATCCCTTGGGTTCAGCCCGACTGAACTAGTGTTTGGACACAGTCAGAGGACCTATGAAAGTCCTTAAGGATCAGTTTCTATCAGAAGAATTGTGTACAAAAGACAGTGTATGAGACTACGTGAGTCGTTTTCGTGAGTGCCTACATGGCGCCTGTGCGCTGGCAAAGGAAGCCCTGTCTTCTTCGCAAAGACGTATGAAAAGTCATTATGACAAACATGCTGTTTCTCGTCCTCTGCAGCCGGGTGACCAAGTTCTTGTGTTGTTGCCTGTACCAGGAGCATCATTGTCAGCACGTTTCTCGGGTCCTTATGCGATTGAAAGGAAACTAAGTGAAACTGATTACGTGATACAAACACCTGATAGAAAACGCCAATCCTGTGTGTGCCACATTAACATGCTAAAGACGTACCACACCAGACCCATCACCCAAATAGACAGTCCAGAGAAGCCGGCAGACACTGCCGTCTCCTCTATTGCTACAGCTGGTATAGTGAGTGTGCATGTTATTGGTGCTGGCGAAGATGGTTTGGAGTTGCGCAATACTCAGCAGCAGTGTGCTAGAAACGCTGCTGTCTCTTCGGTCTAGTCTGGGTCATTTAACCGACGGACAAGCAGATGACATTGTGTGGCTGTTACACAGATTTCTTTGTCTTTTTAGTGATGTTCCTACACGCACAAACGTGTTAGAGCATGACATTAATGTTGGAAATGCTGCCCCTATCAAGCAACATGCATATCGGGTCAACGCTTCCAAACGGAAGATAATGAGGGACGAAGTAAATTACTTGCTGGAGAATGACCTGGCTATGCCAAGTTCAAGTCCATGGAGTTCTCCATGCATTCTGGTTCCCAAACCTGACGGCACATCCAGGTTATGTACGGATTATCGAAAGGTCAATGCTGTCACAGCGCCTGACTCGTACCCGTTGCCCAGACTGGATGACTGTATTGACACTGTTGGTGCTGCTACTCATGTAACCAAGCTAGATCTCCTAAAAGGTTACTGGCAGGTGCCGTTAACCCCACGGGCCTCTAACATCTCAGCCTTTGTGACCCCAGACAACTTCCTGCAATACTCTGTCATGGCTTTTGGGATGCGAAATGCACCAGCCACCTTCCAACAGCTGGTTAACACAGTGTTAGCGGGAGTTCCCAACTGTAGTGCCTACATTGATGACCTGATGGTCTGTTCAACAGAGTGGACAGATCACGTCCATACACTAGGGATAGTGTGTGAACGTCTAGCAGACGCTTCTCTTACTCTCACTGTTACTTATCTTGGCAAACAGGTTGGCCAGGGTCAGGTGCGCCCTGTTGATGCCAAAGTCTCAGCTATTATTACCTTCCCTGCACCTACTACCAGACGGGAGCTACGCCGTTTCTTAGGAATTGGAGGTTTGCTCTTTTAAGGGTGGGAGTGTAACGCATGCAGGTACCCTGTATGTGTATTTGTGTTTTTCTGTATGTGTATTTGCCCTTTCCCCAGGTGTCTCTTATGTTCCTGATTGTGCTCGTTGGTGTTTTCCACCTGGCAGTCATGAGTGCAACGCCTGACTGCTGAGGTGGACCAATCGGTGGACACCCCTCCTAATTGCACCACCTGTTCCTTTTTCCATTACCCAATCGCATCACACATCCCTGGTTTAAAAACCCAGTCAGTTGGTTCTCCCAGTGAGACTCTTTTGATTTACCCCCACATGGACATAGACACTCTTGAGATACATACCTTTTTTGATAGACAGACACTTTGTTCATACATACATCACTTAGTTTAGCACATACATCTCACTTTCTCCTGTTTCATGTGAGTATGTATTGCTGTGGTGTTTTGTTTGGTGTTGTCTAGTCAATTGTTTGCTGTGTGCTGTTTAGTCCTTGTTTGACCTGTGTGTTTTTGTTTATCCCTGTGTCCCTGGGAAAAGGTTTTTTTTAGCAAGTCGCCTTTGGGCATACACAACCTGTAGGAAAACTTTGTCTAAAAACACTAGTTAGAACTGAGCAGACCACCCACTGTATTTTTGTATTGGTTAGAAGTCAGCTAAGCGGTTCTTGAGGCAGGCAAGTTCAGTATAAGGATTTTTTGACTATATTATTTCATTTCCCCTTTTCCCTTCCCCATTTACCGTGTGTTTATAATAAACATTTTGTTTGACGGTAGCTTTGGTTGTCTGTGTCGTTTGTTCTCACTGTTCATTTACACTACACTGATTTGCATGAGTTTTATGCTACGGGTCTCTGTACCATCCACCCTAGACTGCTAGAGCCACAGGGTTCATAACAGTCTCCTACATGCCTTCTGGCAAAGTCTAATCAAGGTTTGATGTGAGTTTATTTCAACAATGGTTTAATTGTTAAAGCCACTATTGTGAAGCACAGTCTGTTGTTGCAGTATGCATGGTGTCTCCCAGCTCAGCCGGGGAAGATTGTAACTCCTTTGAACATGAATAACGAACAAAGACCGTGTGAGAAGGATGTTGCTTACAACTTGCAAACACTATGAACATAGAAACAGACAGATTTGGTGGGGACCTTTCCCCACGGCATCATTCTTCCCCACATTTCCGTCGCATTTCCATTGCTTTGGTCAAGTTCCATTAACCTCTTGATCCCATCTGTCAGGTATGAAAAAGAAAATGTGTGTTTTACACCTACATGTTTCATTGAAAATCAGCACATTGTTGAGCACATAGTTGATATTGCAAGCTTGTCAGCATGCAATATCAACTATGTTGGATATTTCAGACTAAGGGGAACTATGTGGCCTAAATGGTTGCAGGATTGGACGAAATTTGTCTGCCCTGGAAGCTATCCCTGTGTAAAGAGCTTGATACCAAAATTTGCTATAACAAATTCACTTTAATATGCTGCATGTTTATAACATGACATTGAAGGCAGTCTGATGTTACAGCTATTTTTCACATATAGCCAAGAGCCACTAATCCAATATCTGAAAAACTAAAACAATCAATGAAGCCTCCAGGTATAGACTGTTGTTCTGGCAAGTGTATTTTGTAGAGTGCTAAACTGTACTTTGTATGTGTAGGCTACAATAAAACACAAGCACACCAGAAAAAAAAAAACGTGAAAATAAAATAAGTGCTTCAGGAAGAGAGGAAGAAGGGGATGAAGTGACAGGAAGGAGCAGTCCCATATGACCTCTGACCTTCACCTCAAACGAGCATTGACAAAAAGATCAAATGTGAGAAGTGAGGACGCTTTGCATATGGAATTAATGTCTTTCACCTGTTTGTTGTTAGTTACAATGTACCAGCATGGCCCTGTCTGGAGTCATGGCAATTTTGAAGAAAAGCTCATCCAAATCACTACCCCTTCTGTGTTTTCTTTGTTGCAAAAAAAAACACTTCCAGATTTGCTTCTGTGCAAAACAATTTGCTAGAGTCAGCCATGCTTTTGTTGTGGGTTTTTAAGTATTTCTATTGTAGAAACAAACAAACACAATACATTCAAACATACTGTAAGTAAGAGCAAGTCTCACTAACACATGCAATGGTTAATCATTTGGTGGATAATAAGTATGCCTTTTTATCACACTTGGAATCCAAAAGTATTTGGCTGCCTTTATAAGTAATACTTCTGAAAAAAATGGTTGGTTCCAGGACACAGTGAACTCCAAGTAGGACCAATTTTGGTTACAGATAGATCCCTTTTGGGTTCCATATAGAACTTTTGGAAATAAACTATTTGGAATTAAAACATCTTGAGCCTGGAACCGAAAAGTATTCCGTCATGGAAAGAGCTAAAAAAAACTTTTGGAACCCTTTTAAAAAAATAATTTTCTCCGATCTAACCCACTTTTTCTCCCCACCCAATTTCGTGTTGTCCAATTTGCCACTAGGGCTTTGCTTCATCGCTCAACCCTCAGCAGGCTGAGGAGATGACCTCTGGTACACATCCTGCCGGCCCAGCTTGTTATCACACTGATCCCTCAACCAGGAAGTCAGCTGTAAACAACATGCTCGAAGAAGACTGCCTCTCCGGTTAACGACTACTATTGAGCTTGCAGGTGCCCAACCTTCCGCAAGGAGTCCCTAGAGCGTGACAAGGACAGCCAACTCAGTCCGACATCCCTCTCTGCCACCCGGAACTGTGCCAAGCCATATCTCACCATCCTCTTAAGGACTTTAGGGTCGTAATGCTGTGGATGCTTATTTTTTTACTAAGACTGTAACTGTTGATTTGTTGGCTCCAGTGACATGAACATAACAAAACATTATCGGGAGACCCTAATCATTTGAGTTAACATGGTCTGAGATTGCAATCAGGCTGCATTGATTTTTCAAACCCCTTGTGTTTTCATGGACCAAAATTTTATTTCGGATTACAGCCTGCACACCCTCCCTTTTGAGGAAAATAATTTTTTCCTTCATCTGCAAACATAAGAGTAGCTTGGAGACGTGACAATCAACTATATAATTACTCTTAGTGTTGTTTTCAAAAATCTGTTACATCCATCTTGAGTGGAGACTTCTTTAATACTCCTGACATATTCCTAGTGCTTGGGCTTAATCTGAAATGGTACCTCATTGCCTGAAAGGGGCACCACTTATCAACAGTTGAGCACAATACAATTACAATTAAGTGTAATTTGTGAGAAAGTGTCTTTCTGTCTTTTGCTGCTTTTCCTTTAACCCTGCCTTTGTAATCCAACACATCACACCCCTTCATAGAGCAACAGATGAGACCATGTTGTCCTCTGTACGCTTTAGCAAAGTTGCCAAAAACCTTACGTAGACGTGTATTCTCTCTGACGGACCTCTGTTGCCGGAGTAGTTATGCCACTTCTGCTATTATATGAAAAAGGCGGTGACTGTATATTATCTGCAGCTAAATAGTCGGTGACCAAGACAAAACTAAGGTGGTGCTAAAAAAAAAAGACTTTGGAAAATTTAGTTTTGGCCTCATATCCCGTTGTGAAGTTCATGCATATCAGATAGGCACTGTAATCATCCATCTGATTATGTATTTATTCAATTATTTATTTTGGTATGAATGCCTGCACTTGGTCTCCTCCTCCTCTCAGCTCGTAAATGGACGGCGGGCCGGGCAGATGGAACTGGTGGGCCATCTTTTCACCGAGTCCAAAGGACGGGCCCCTGCTTAGGAAGCGGGACATAATGAAAGCATTAGGATTCTGTTCAATATTTATGAATTTGCAGTCTCAGGTCAATGCAGAGAATGGCAAGCCACTGAAATCTACCGACTGGCGCTCCACCACCAGGGATGTTACTAAATCAATTTGGATAATGAATAGTCCGATATGCTGTTTATTTTTTTTTATTTTTTTTTCCCAACTCCAGCCAAGGTATGTGGAGCCGGTAGATAATAGGCTTAAGAAGATGAAATAATAAAATAGTTTATTTCTTACCCATCACAATTGATTTACCCTTAGAAGAAACTTTTCTATTAGTCTCAGGGGCATGTTGTTTTCCATCTTCCAAAGTAATTACTAAGGATTATGTATTTTCCCAACTATTGATCTCGTCTGAGGGTGGTAGGTTCGTTGTGCGCAGTAGACAGTGGAACGTAATCGAGTGGTTCACATTTGAAAGTTGCTGCCATTGTTTCTACCATTTGGCCTGGCTTTTGTTGTGGGTTCCATGTCAAGTGGCACTCTGTACATGTAAATATGTTGCTTACCGGTTTTCAAATTCAATCTTGTTCTAAAAGGTAACTCTGCTCTGGGTTTGCTTTACCTAGTGTTTTGTATTGACCTGTCTCACTGTGTAATACTGTTCACTGCACTTCCACTTTGCTCTCACAGTGGCAAATCAAGGAACTGCAAACACATTCAACCACGAACCAGAAGTCCCACCACAGCCCCATGTCCTCAGATTAACAGAAAACGTTCAGGGGTAGACCATTTTAAAACTGCCCAATGCATCTTCAACATCAGGAGTCACAAGTGAATTGTTTCTAGCTTTAACCTATTTGACCCATTCAACACCCCTACAGTACATCTACTGTACTTAATTTCTTCTTTAATGCCAATCAGCGAGCACCCAATCCACTGAAGACTGTATGACAATCTGCCGGACTGGATGAGTTTAACAGCCCCAAGTAATCATGTTTTTTCTTTCTCTCTCCACGGTATGACCTAATACATTTTGAAGTGGATATTTTACAACCATATCTGTAAAGTGGCTTGAGTTATTCCTGTTACACAAAGTGTGGATTTATGTGGCCATTCCAGGCGAGATGGAGAGGACCCAGATGAATCATGGGAGTGCCACATAGATTTATCGGCCAAGCACGCGCCACTCGGTGTCAAGCTCAATCGGTTCAAGGTTCGATCGGATGCGTTTAATGTGAGCCTATACTCTTGCAAAAACCGTGATGAAATTGATACACTATTGTGCCTGTATGTTTAGAAAGAATTCAAGCTGTGATTTACTTGTTTGCTTGAAAAAGGGCCATCATTCAGTGAATATTCTGGGGTTTTATGGGAAACAATTGAAAAGAAAACCCTGACTCCATGCTTTATGCAGGGAGTATTTATACTGGAAAAAAACAAAACATAGTTCCTTGTTAGCCAGGAAACAGCTACCTCTATTTGCCATCTCTCAATCACCCAGCTTTAAAGGCTTGAGTGTTTCTTTTTACTTTATAATAATTTACCAGACAGTATAATCCAGAGGGATTTACAAGAGCAATTAGGGTCGAGTGCCTTGCTCAAGAAAAAAACAACAACATTTTCCAGCTCAGGAGTCTAACTAGCAACATTTGGGTTCTGATTAACACTCCAGCCACTCCTCTGATCAAGATCAGATTAACTCCAGGCCCTAGCTAGATAATGAACATCCAATGTAGGAAGTTCATTATCTAGCTTTACCTTTACCTTAGCTTTACCTAATATTAGCAGGCTTAGTACAATAAATATTGAATACATGCTAAGGAAATTCTTTGAGATGTCTTGTTTACAGCTGAAAGATACTCCCATGATGCAACGGGCCAGCAGGTAACACAGCTCTGGCCCCCTAGGATACTTACACCAACCGTCTTCTCTGCTTTGTGCCTCCACTGGCTGTGAGATGACAGAACAGATTGCTCTGATCTCCCTTAATTCTCTCTTCCTGGCAGAGGAACAAGACAGACAGACACTCCCAAATTCGGGCCCTGATGGCCAAACCCTTTTTTTTGATTGCTTTATTAAAATTGTAACAATATGTTTGTGTACTTCTTGAGTAAAAAAGTGATGATAACGTGCTGGCGTGGGTTTCAATCTGCTCTTTGAACTTTGACATGACCGTCCTCTATCATCTCCCAGGTTCATCCTCTCTCGCTATCTGTTCAATTATGAAGAGAGATGTTATTTCACTTCGGTTATTCTTCCTTTGGAGCATGGATGGTGTTGGCCAGTGGTATATACAGTCAGTTGAGATGGGGGTCACGGTGACCCAAGGTGAGAGCGGCAGTGTACTTGGCAAAATAAAATGATAGTACACATGGTACACTGCATCCAGTTGTCGCATGATCATAGAGAATGATCGGGCAATACAATCCTCTCACTCCCTTATTACCATCTCCACAGCAGAACTTAGCTTTGTTTGGGTTTGGTGCTAATGGTCTGCAAAACTGGGCTCGAATCACTTTTAGAAAAGCTGACATCTTTTTGAGGACGCTGTGTTCATGGAGGAGGTTATGAATTTTTGAATGGGGCGATCAGGTGACAGGGATGTTTTTATGTTCACTTGTGCTGCATCACAATGAATTAAGCATGGAACAAATGAATAAAATGATTGTAAAGCTAAACATAGTAGAAGATGTAAGGACAATATGTAAGAATAAACATCAAATAAGATGTAAACAGAAGATATAAGACTAAACATCACAGAAGATGTAAGGAGATGTAAGCAGAAGATCTAAGACTAAACATCACAGAAGATGTAAGCAGAAGATATAAGAATAAACATCAAAGAAGATGTAAGCAGGAGATGTAAGACTAAACATCTCCAAAGATCTAACAAGATGTAAGACTAAACATCACAGATGTAAGACTAAACAATACAGAAGATGTAAGCAGATGATATAAGTGTAAACATCACAGAAGATGTAAGGAGAAAATGTAAGACTATACATTACGGAAGTAACATTAATTGTAATAAAAATAGGTTTTCACTTAAGTCTGCGCTACCTAAGTAGAAGTAATAACTTGTTATTACATCTCCAGAATAATCTGGAAAAACAAAAGCTTTAGCCAAATTAGTATTACATGTTTTTGGTTGAACCAAGTTGACTTCAAGTCAATACAGAATCACTAAACAATGATTTAGATTTATTAAGAACAAGTCGATTGAATAATTCAAAAGAAACTCAAAGAGTTTAATAAACAAATTTTGGTATGTGATCAGAAGATCTGACCCCAGGTGACAGATTTTTAGATTGTGTTATTAGATTTAGGATAGCGTCGTGTGAATTTCAGTAAAGAAAATATAATCATTGGGCCATGCAGAAAAGGCTTGACTCTCACTGGGGAAAGACAAAAACAGAGATGTCATTTGCTATGTTAAATTGTTTTCTATTGTCCATCTCTCGATAAACAAAAGGAACCGGCATCCAGCTCTTGCTAGTATTATAGTTGTTAATAGAAACAAGACCAATGTGCAGGTATCTGTTTTCTTTTTTATCTTATTCTCACCTGGCACCTGCAACAACATAACATTTTGTGTGCTTTTTGACCAGGGCCGCTCTCTGAAAGCACAAGGCTTCAATCCTGCCACCTAGCCCTACCCAGCTACAGAAGAACACCATGATTTCTGCTATGTGGTAATTGGGAACAAATGCACATATGTGCGTGTATCTGACCGACAGATCGATTAGCACGGAGACATTGTGTTCCCACTATAACCATGTCTCAATTCAGATCAAAGACAGGTGGGTGTCTGATGTAATGTTCACAGAAGGTGCCAATTGCGGTCCCAGCCTTCAGATGCCTGGAAAACTTCGGAAGTTGAATCTGTGAACGTACAGAAATAGCCGCATAAATGGAATACAGTGAGTCTCTGGCCAAAGTTCTGTCGCTATTCGCACCGAGCAGGGCTCTGTAAAGGACAGGTGTAGAATGACACTAGACATCACATCTCATTATGTCCCCATATGAAGAGGTGCAGCTTTGCATTTCAAATTTTCAGTTGAATGATTTGTTTGGAGATTTTCCTTTTGGATTGGTAGATCTGGTAATGTGAGAACAACAGGAATTTCTTCAGTGGTCAGCACATATCAGTTAAGTACAAATGAGTCATTAGGCCAATTAATATGCATAGATTAGTGTGTTAAAAGGCAAAGCAAAGATGTCCCACTGGCTTAAAATCCTCCCCCTTTTACCCAAATCAACTTAAACATTGAGCTGATTGCATGCCGAAATTGGTTTTGCATCCAATAAAAGTCGTTGGTTGTTGTCGAGTTAGTTGCCATCTGTCATTTTTATGGACTTCAGAGAGCGATACATCACTGAGGAAACATTATAATTGGTCCGCTGGGGATAGTATTTCAAGGTAGCACCATCTAAGCACAGGTTTAAAGCAGGTGTTGTGCTGAACGCCCCAGTCTTACATACTTGTACCGTACTGTTCTTGTGCATGTACAGAGTACAAAGTTTTGCCCCAATAATGATGTAATTAAGTACTGAGTGCTTTTCCGCGCACAGACAACAAGTTTCAGCCCGAATAATGGGAAAATTAGGTGTGCTTGTAGAGAGTTTGATGATAATTGAAAAATTATATATATTCCTGGAATGTAATTACCATTTTATATGTGGTTGCATAGGTTATATACTAAGGTACTAAGTGAATAGATTAAAAAACAACAATACAGATAAAAAACATTACATATACATGTCAGAACTTTTTCCACCTTTAATGTGACCTATAACATGAACAATTCAATTGAAAAACAAACTGAAATCTTTGAGGGGGAAAAATAAAAAATAAAAAACTCACAATAACCTTTGTTATTGGTTTGTTTTTCAATTGAATTGTTCACATTATAGGTCACATTAAAAGTGGAAACATTTCTGACATGATTTATCTTTGTCTCATTCTTTTACATCACAAAACCTGGCATTTCCACAGGGGTGTGTAGAGTTTTTATATCCACTGTATATGAACTTTTCAGCTTGGACTCGATTTTTTCCACCAAAACATCTTGAGACTTGAGACTTTTTTTTAAAGCTGAATTTCTTTTACCCCCAACACACCACATCTAATAACACAGACAATGTCAATTCATATTTCTGTCCCTATTGAAAAGAAATCAATGAATAAATGTATTGTATTTGTTTTTCAGACTCAGAAGAGTTTATCTACTGTATCAAACTGTAAGAATATGACAGGACAGGCCGGAATGTGCCTCCATGCGCCGACAGGGATGATTATTTAGCACGAGGACAAGGCAGAAAAACTTGGTCAGGCAGGCAATGGTCAAAACACGGTAAATCCAAAATGGCAAAGGTTCAAAAGGAGCAGGCAACGAACGTAGTCTAGGTCACGCAGCGTCTTCAAAAAATTATATCAATTCTAGGCTAAGGTACAGGCAAGGAATGGACTAATCACCGGTCGAAAAAGTACTATTAACGAGGACCATACACGGAATAATCATCAACTGGAAAACTTGGAAAAAGGCTTAGTACGTCGTGTCTAAACAAGACAATACCTCACAAAGAAACCCACAAACTGTACTGAACTCTATAGGGAGCGCTAAGGTTCCAACCAGTGAACACTGTCAAGACTAATGAAAAGTGAACCAAGCATAGAAATACAACAAAGTAGATCTGTAATAAAATATATCAAAAACAACTAAAATCAAAACCAGTACCTTACACAAACTCTAATCTGTAGTCTTCATTTTTTGATCCAAAAAACCCCCCCATTCCAGGTCCTGACTTTGATTATCATGTATATTTTTCAGTAATATCACTGCTGTGTAAATAGCATTTACTATCATTTCCATTTTTTTTACTGTAATAAATACGATAATAAACCAACACAAAGAACAGTCAGAGGCTTCGTGGCTCTCCACCTCTGATGCATGACTTCCGAAAAATGTTGGAACAAATTATGCTTCACATAATTGAACATTTTATGTATCCAAATTACATCTCACTTTCTCACTTCCCCTTGGGGAGTGAGCAGAAAGAAAACACATTGTTCTTGGAGTGCTAAGTGTTCTGGAAGCTTCCAGTTCATACATTATCAACACTGTCTTGCTTATTACAGCAAATAACTGTAAAAAAAAAAAAAAAAAA
>JACXGI010003125.1:8235-50877 GCA_016801175.1 Esox masquinongy | reverse complement strand
TTTCCTTCTTGTCTCATAGGTATTGGCAGTAGGGTATTAGTTGTAACTGTCAGTCAGACGGAAACCCCATCTTAACCCCGTTAAACAGTGCTAAAGCGCCACGTAATCCTGTCATTGCGGGCCATAAACTGGATAATTACTGTGGATCTTGAAGAATATTATGACACCAACTAATCCTGTCTTTTTAATTTGCCGTTATGGAGTTTTCAGCTTAGGGGACAATTAGACCACTCTTTGATGGTAGGATTATTAAACATATGTCCTTGCACTCAACAGCCTTGCTGTCAAGAATGGGGAGAATTATATTGCAGCTCCCACTGGCATTTTTCTTATTTCGACTTCGTCCAGCTTACCTTCATACTACAGCTATTTTGTATATCCAGTATTTCCTTTCTCCTTCCTCAGATTAAGTGAAAAAAGAACAAATTCTCAGAAACAAGATGTATCTGCTTTTGAGCATGTAGCCTACTAAATTGAAATATATTTAGGCCTACTGTATATACATACATTAGCGCTATCAAAGTCAACGTGTTAATAGATGACATAAATTCCAACTGCTTCAAGCTGCAGAAGTTACGTTGTTAACACGTTTTTCTTTTGTGAGCCTCAGAACCATCCGTGGTGCAAAAACAACACATTTTCCCACTTGTTTGTCTACTCACAGCTGACAAAGACCAGAGTGATGCTTTGATCATGCAATGTGATCTGGTACACCAAAAGTTCATCAGTTTCCAGTGTGCTTGCCTTGCAGCATTGATGTACAGTTTAGCTTTATACCTGGCTGGCACCAATGCAACCAGTCTGTACATTGTTAGCTAGAAAGAAAAAGTGCTAGCAGGTGTGTTACCTCGGGGGAAGCAGGCCTATCTTCACATTGAAAGCATTAAATGCTTTAAATTAAGGTAAACATTTTTCATAATAAAAACAAAATGCTTCCAAAAAACTCTAACAGTCTGTTTGAGTTTTTCTTTCCCTTACAACAAAGCACAATATGTATTTAACACTGGTTTTTCAACTGACAACTGTTCATTAAGGGACAAATGTAAACGTGTGAAAATTGAGATTAATATTCTACAGAAGATTTTGCGATTAATCACAATTAATTATTTTAATTGTATGACAGCAGTATAATATATAAAGTTCAATTAGTTAATAACGTCCCAAAATGTTAACATGACAAACAAGGATAAACAAAATGTCAGTCTGTGACAAATTGTTAAATAACTTCTCTTGAGAAAAAACTCTGGAGATTTGCGGTCAAAACCCAGCATCCTTGTGAGAAAGTTTTTGCACTCACTTCTCAGTACTTCAGGGAAAGTTTGTGACACAGACTTCATTTTCAGCATCACAAAGTATTAAAAAAGAACATTTGAGGCTTTAGCGATAGCAGTACATGAAAGTAATTCCTCCGTTGCCTTTTAGCTACACCTGTGTCTCCGCAGGACAGGGAGAAAAAAATGATAAGCCAGCATATCTTTTATTTTGTAGACGAAAGGATTTGACTATCACACAAATTCTCTATTCTCCCCTCTACACACTCCACAGTTGAGGCTGCAGTGCAGTGAGACTTCATAAGGCATTGTCGTAGCTTGTTGTAGCTTTCCCCTGGCTTGGCCCAAGGGATACCGAACCAACCCTTGGCAAATGGTTCAAGTACCGTTGAGTTGTCTATCAAACAGTGATTCTCCAAGTACTTTTGTAAAGGAATGCCATCAGAAATATTCTGCAGCAGGGGTTTTCAAACTTCTCCTCAGGGACTGCCAGCAGTTCCATGTACTGTATCTTAGCTATACCACAGGTAGAACACCTAAATTCAACTTGTCAACTAATAATCACGCCCTTGACTCTGTGAATCGGCAGAGCTGGTTAAGCACCCCAACTAAAATGCCCCACAGAATCCACGAATAAAAACAAAATTCCTAAATATTGACTTTCTGTCATGTGAAGCTTCCATTGATAATCTACCACATGAGGCTTTTATCATCCACTGTATGACAGATCTCTTCATCATCGACAGCATGAGACTTGGACAGTTTGAGGGTACCGCGCCCAGAGACGGTCCCAGCTTACTCAACCCAAAAACAAAAGGGTTTAGTTCTCAGAGGGATTTCTCAGGTCAGTTTGATATGGTGTTCTAACAGGATGTTCTCCAGTCTGTCAATTCTTCTGTAGACGGACACGTTCACTGAATATTCATTAATTAATATAAAGACCAGTATATTGATTAATATGACAAAATATCAAATAAATAACTTTGAAACAATCGGTATCAAAGAGTATTAAAAATTAGTATTAAACTGAGGTAAGCAGACTCTTCCGTTCACTTAGTATTCACAATGCTTTCACAGTGCCTTTACAAGGACATACAGTGAGTGTTAGCTGTGTTGCAACTTACAATAACACAGGTAGGATTCAACACTTCGACTGGCTTTCAAAGAATTCACTGGAACCTAGATACACAGAATGTTCAGTCGTGAAAAGGATGTCCAAAGTACTCCCAAAATAAAGAAGATTCAATTTTTAACTAGGATATTTTCTACCTGGTAGAAAACTGTATTCACTTGGTTTTCCAAGTCTAAATCAGTCCCTGGTTAGGGAGCTATGATGAAAACCAGCGGTAATCAAATGACCCAATGATGCTTAGTACTGTAAAACAGAGTGTAGCGTCCACAGTTAGACAATAAGAGCCATGTTTTCTACAGTATCATTGATTAATTAGTGTGCATTTCTTGTTGTTGATTGCTCTTTGGTGTTTCTGTGAAAGCATTTTGGGACAACTGCTGATGTAAATAGGGCTTTGAAAAATAAACTACTGTTTTTGGTTTGGCGTCAAACAACATTTAGAATTTTAGTCAGTGACTAAATTTTTCATTTGGGTTTTAAGCTAGCTTAAGATTGCCCATTGCAACTTAAAAATGTCACCTTGTCCTGAAAAGATTTAAATGGTTATCAAAATGCAGAGCCTAATCTCTGAAACAGAAGTATATCTTGCGGTATTTAGACTTTTGGGATGTTTGGGGTAAGCCTAAACAGAAAACAGACCTAATTGGAAGTGAATCTAAAAATGGAAGAAATTAATGCTGTAAAAATGAACAAAAAGAAGAAAAGGAACCAGGTAAGCCCAGTTCTGCCAGCCTGCGATTAGAAGGGATGCATGTTGTTATCCCTGTGCTGGATTCGATCCAAGGTTTCTTATGTGACAGACTGTGTCTTTAACCACTATGCTATTTAAACAGCGGGTGTTTTTCCTCATGATATGTGTGTAGAGATGTGGTGTCTGTTTACATGCATTGCCAAACAAATTAGTTGGTTTTCAAAACTAGTTCCCTACACTAGCTAACATCCAAACCAACAACAGGTATAACAGGGTCCCTACACTACATTTAACGCGTTAAATTACAAAGAGATAATTGTAGATGATAGCTAATAGCTATACAGTAGCCTACCTATAATGAAAACAATGACAGTTGAATTGCTAACCGCTATGATCTGTGAACTACGCCATGTAAATCGAAATCGAGAACAATATGTTCGTTGTCGGTGCAGTTCATCCATCGCAATATAACCATAAACAGTTTTACGTTAAGCTTACTATAATGTAGCTACTGAAACTTTTAGCCAATCCTGATGAAATCCTAATGCCTACTTTGTTCTGTCCATGGCAAGGATAGAACCCCGGGCGACTATATGGCAGTTCATGCCTCTAACCACTACGCTATTTAACAATGGGTAGTCAGTCACTCACTCACTCACTCACTCAGTCAGTAAGAGACATTCGCTCTTCTTGGCCAGCTCCACTTATGCGATCCGGCAAAAACATCACATTTAACATTTTATTTGATACAACATGTTATGCCACTTAAAAATATGTTTTTCCTACACATTATAGAGTTGACGTGTGAATATATATGATTCACAACATCTGTACAGGAGTTTTACAGCAGTTGGCTGCAATGATTTCAATAGGGAATGATTACTTCTGTAACCCAGTAGTGCACGTGTGCGCGAAAACATCACCACGCTGTGATTAAACAGCGGCAGTGCCACTTCACCCAAGGGCAGTGTCTTGTGTCATATCTCACAATGAGAGCAGTGCGATCCGTGTTCCACGCGTGTTCTCGGCATCAGCACCGAGGTATTCTATAGCTCGAAGGCACCAGCAGTGAAAAAAGGTGTTCTACGTGAACATTTAACAAAAAACTTCATCGGAATGTACATTTAATCTTGAATTTATACAATTCAAAGGAGTGACAGACTGAGTACCTGATTTTGACAAAATCGTTGAGAGCGTTCCCTTTATAGGTAAGACCTGTTCTATTATACACCAATAACATTGAAAGGTTGAGTTTACAATAGTGAACCAATATAACCAATAAGCACAGTATAATTTAGCAGCACTGGTTATTTTTATGATTTCTTATCAACGAATACTGCAATCAACTTGAATAATGTGAACATCATCAATTCTATGTATTAAGAATAGTTGATAGGTTCTGATTATGATACAGTAATGTGAGCAAGGACTTGGGCAAGTTGGAGAATAGAACTTTTTTACGATAAAATGTTAAACTAAAAATGGAAGAAATTGATGGTATAATTTTTTTTTTTTAAAGTAAGAAAATGAACCAGGCAAGCCCAGTTCTGCCGGCCCATGATTAGAAGGGATGAGTTGTGTTGCCCTCGTTGGATTCAACCGGGGTCTCCTATGTGACAGGTTGTGTCTTTAACCACTGCGCCACTAAGCCATACGTGTGCAGTGTCGTTATAGTTCTCCATTGTTAAACCGATTAGTTGAAACATGGCAGGTTCGTTTCTTCAGAATCACTCCATGGCTGATTTGTTTCTTTAGAAAACAATGACAGTTGAATAGCCAACCACTACGCTATGTGAACTACTATGTAAATCGAAAGCAATGGCTGAATCTCAAATTGCATATTACATACTATGTACTACAAGTATGTACTTTGCGGATGAGGGTGAAGTACTGTTTTATATATAGTAAGCTAGTATGTCAGTATTGGGATCGATTGAGACATACTACCGCATCATAAAATTGCATCTCGACCTTAGATCATTTTGTCACGTATTAACATTATGCCATATTTGAATATTTAGCTAGACACAATTAAGCATTGTGTTAAACTGACTAATGTTTCTTATTAAGTTTACTTCCACCACAAATAGCATCTGTGAACTGTATGGCTTTTGCTACTGGCTGTTTTAACAGCTTATTATCCAGTAATAGGCTTACTAGTATCTACTTACTACTTGGAATAGTCATAAGAATTGAGCAATTGCTAGCGAGACTGAAGATGAACTTCACACTGCCAAAGCATACACTACCAAAGCTATTGAATTTCATGGCACAACAACATTCGTTTTTCTTTCATTCGTGAATGACATTGATACAATAACTATCAACATAGGTGACGATAATTGAATTTTTCATCAAGTGAAAAGATGAGAGAATTGTGGAAACCCCTCCTTTTTACTGCATAAGGGGTTGTGATCTGTATTACCCCAAAACCATGCACGGATGCGTACTTCGAAAATCCACCAGAAATAGTTGCAATATAACTGTAAACAGTTTTATTTTAGGCTAACTATAACGTGCCTACTGAAGTTTGTCGCCAACAAAGAGTTGGTCTTTCCTGATCAAATCCTAATGTATAGGCTGTTTTGCCCGTGGCGAGGATCAAACACCGGTCGCCCGCATAGCAGTCCATGTCTCTAACCACTATGCAATTTAACAATGGGTAGTCAGTCAATCACTCACTCAGTAAGAGACATTTGCTCGTCTTGGCCGGCTCCGCTTACACGGTCCGGCAAAAATGCATAGTGAGTAAATCACAATGTATTATTCAGTAAGTTCTACACTCCAAACATAAATTACTTCAATGTTACTCATTCAAAACACAAATACATTCCTAGATTTTCATAAAACTTGCTTTCCAACTTTGACATAACTGGCAGAGATAGAGAGAGACAGGGAAAAAATGTCTGCTGGTACATTACTGCATAAAGTGCATACATACTGAACTGTTCTCGATGGAGAGATAACGATGGTAGACTGTCTCTCAAAACTTCTGTACGACATTATCCCTTCTTCGTGTGCATGTCATTGTAAAACTGCCAGATTTTGCCCATCTGTGAGAGACAGGGAGAGACAGAAAATTTACATTTATTCTTCCTAGGGCAGGGTTGGGTGTATTTAGGGAGAGCATTGGATCACCTGCTCATGCTGTGAGACATTCTATTTTAAAAATATATCCAGATTAAGGTCATATTTGTTGAACTAACGCTAGCTAGCTATCAATAAATGCAGGTAGGTGATAATGGTAAATTAATCATCCAGCTTTTAGAGTCATTACATTTCTTTTCATTTTGCTAGATAATTTAACTAGCATATCACATAGACATTCTATCAAAGCCGGCAAAATTTGGTATATTTGTCAAGATGCTAACTGCATTTCGTTGTACTGTACTCGTACTGTTCAATGACAATAAAGTTGACTGTAATCTAATATTCAAGCAGCTCAACGCCACCGCTGCTTGCCAACAGAGTTTGCGTCTGGTAAAATTTTTTACATGAACTTGCATTGAGCACCTGGCACGCCTCTAAATTCCCTGTGCCCAGTATAAGCCATGCCCACTAAGATGCATATGGGGCGAAATGCCGTGTTTTAGGGAGACATAACTTTCCCCACACCAGAGTGAAATACTGTGACATTAGATAAAAATATAAAAATATTAAGTCACGTGCAGTAATATTTCAGTCTTGATTGGTAAATATGTTTTGTTTTCCAAATACGTCTTTTTAGACACTTAGAGACCCAAACTGCCTTCCGTACTGGGATGCTTTTGTCTTTTGTGTATTTATACTGTTAATAAAGGACATGCAATAAATTCCTCAACTCTACTATTTACAAAATGTATCCTGTGAAGCTCATCTTCTTTGTTATAGTGTGTTTACCAGACACTGCTGGGACATCTGAGATGGGCGGGGCTAAGGGTGAAGATGCTGAATGGGAGTGCACAAAGGAAAGCTCTTTAGAAACTGAAAACAGAACAAAATCTTCGATGGCCCATTCCTCAAAAGTTAGGCTACACATTTATCATCTTTCAAAGCAGCATTACTTTCCTCAATACGTTTTTCAATTGCAGTGTATGATAAATCATTTTGAAGCTCTGCGTCTGAAATTTTATCTAATGTAAAAAAAAAGAATACAATTCCAATTTTGTTAAGACCAAAAAGATATGGCTTGTCAAATTTGGTTTTTAGTGTTTGTCCAGTAGGTTTCCTCAAGAAGGAATCTATACTTCTACACTATGTCAAAGATTATAAATCAAGAACACATCAGTAAATAATACAGTGATGCTTGTCCTATGCAGTAATTACCATAGCATGCACTGTATTTATGAATTAATACTATAGTAAATACGATAGTGTGTGCTACAGTATTCAATGTATTGTTTTAACAATTGAATTCATTTTCCATATTTAGCCAGTCCAATGCATAATTATCAGGTGTAATTGACTAGATACTAACTAGCTTCACACTGAATTCATACAAAAGTATGCAGTACAGAAAACGGTGATATTTACAATGACTCACAAGAAACACCAGGACAGGAGGAACTGTAAAAGGGACATAACGAGGGATAAATGAAGTACAGGTGAAGACTAAACTAGACACAGGTGAAACCATTCAAAGAACATTGAAACAAAACCAAAAGACACTGAACATAGAAATGTAACAGGCGGCACATCACAGGCCACCCTGGCTGTTACAGATAGACACGTTGTTAATGACATCAGGCCCATTAAAACAAACCACAATGCAACTGCAACACATAGGAACCATGAAGCGATTTGTCTTTCTGGTTGTTGTTCTTCTCTGTCTCATCTGTGGTTGAGAGGGTCTTATGTTTAGGCTGTAGGTGGCCTAGAGTCCATCCTTAAGAACTGAAAAATATTAAATTGTTTTTAGTTTGATGAGCATATGAAAACTGCAGAATGTGATCCTAAAGTTAAATCACATTTTAGTTGATGTAGCCTATAGCTTTCTCAGAGATAACCATTCCACTGTGAACTCCACTTTAGCTCTGTCGTGCACTGTCATCAACCACCTCACTGCAAGATGTTCACTCTTTTAGCTTGAGAGCCAAGCTGTTGTGACTGGAGCAGAGTCTCAGACGTCAATGTTCAAGTACAATACATTTGTCTGAGAATAAACTCTGAAAATCCACTGTTGCCTTTTTTCCTCTTGTGACAAGGGTGCCAAAAAACATTGTTCTTTTCACAGGCATCCCAAAGGCTCAGGGTTTATAAGGTTTTTCTCGCTCTGTCGTGTAAAACCAGATTCAACTCTGAAGGCAGTGGCCAAAGGCAAACAACTGGTACAAGTTTCCCACTAACTAATCTATAGGATCGCAACATAAAAAATATAGTTTCAACATTTGTAAGTGGAACAGACAGATTTTTTCCTCCGGTGCGGCAATAAGGTATTCCAGACTTCTTTCTCTCATGTACCTGAAAGACATTACCATGACGGAAGAATGGGCAATAAAACCTAGGCATGTTTATCCACTTTGAAAGTGCGTCTATGGAACTTTCTATCATATGAAACTTTCTTTCTCATCTGTGCCTTGTCATTGTTTTTATTGACTCACAGGCACATTGCCATCTGTTCCAAAATGGGTTTGTGCTCCAACAAGTTTGTTTTAATTTTTCACTGACATGATGTCCAAACAAAAGTTCAGTCAAACTGAAACCTACAGACATGAACATCGTTCATCGTGCAGCTAACAGAATTCGAGGTATTTATTCATCTGAGTCCTTTTCAAAGCAATAAGGTCTCGACACCTCAAAGTTGGAAAAAATCTCTCAAGAGCATCCATTGTGCTTCTAGCACATATCATCTAGAGTCCATCATCCCATCATCTCAGTCCTTTAACAACAAAGCCATTTGGTCTCATCCAGTGTCTCAAGGTGCTCTTGAGAGATTTCGTCAGACTTTGAAGTCTATGTTGAGAGCTTATGGCTTTGAGTTGGACATTTTAACCTTGTTCTTACTGTTAAATCTGCAGTAGTCCTAACCATGAAAATAATTTCACAAGGCCTTAACAACACTGGGAGTTTGTGGGGTTGCCTCATGGAAATGAGTTGCAGCACACATGATGGAAGATAGAATCTGGATACTACTCTTAGCTTTGGACAGAGGACCAAGACTGTCCAGCAAACTGCTGAATGAGAAAAATAAACAAGAACTCCTCTGTCAACAATAGGCTAGGCCTTTCTCTAATGACTCCTTACCAGAAACCGGAAGAGTCATTAGTTCACTTAACAAATTACCTTCCATGCATACCTTGTTCTGATTTGACGAGCTGTCACCAGTTGCTGAACTGTCAGGCAAAAAACAAGTCAAACACCCACCAGATTGAAGGACAGATCTGTCCCAGTGTCTAGCAGTATCTTCCAGCTGTTAACCTGCATCATTGCAGAGACAAAACCATCCGTGATCAAATGTTCATTCACATCTGATCTAAAATCATGTTCTTGAGATAACCAGTCACAACCAAATATTTTACATGCTGGACTGCTCCCACAAGAACAAATCAATTTTTCTCTCTATATTTTTTCTGTTTTTCAATTTAGCACACACAAGACAGTGTGTGGCCTCTCTCACGGTGGGAATGACAAACTAGTGAAAATGACTTTGGTCTTTGGGCAATGGGGAGTAAGACAGAAACCTTGTCATGGGAGATTACCTCTCTTGATTATTTCTTGTTTAGGGATTTGTGCTTGGTTTGTTGTTTGTAAAGTTAAGTTTAATTTCAACACAAGGATTGCAGTTTTCATCAGAGTGATATCTTTGTGCTCACTAATATTGTTAGCAGTCCTTTCATGACTTCGTTACTCGGTCTATTGCAATTTGCAGAACTGTTCTCTTCATGCCCATGGGACCTACATGTAACCCTGAAGGACAGCATCTTAAATGGTTGGATAATTTAAACTCTGATAAAAAGATTAAGCAGCATATACTTTCTGAGCTTTAGCCACAAGAAGACTTCCATGGAGCAGTGACCTGATTTTGTGGCAGCCATATTAGGTCTGTGTTAAGCCACACATATACATTCCCCTTCTTTTGGTTGAAAAGAAGTGCAAGTCAACTGTTTCACCAAGGCTCAACTCCGTACTCATACAAGTCTAACATCACATGGGTGTGATTGAATTTAGCCATGTCATTATGTGTCGCCTGATTCCATTATTATGTGTGAGCCACACCATTTTTCTTTTACTGTGTTCAGCAGAATCTTGCAAACCAGGTGATATAAGCTATTACGGTAAACGCATTACCAGAATGCACCATTTGCAATCTTTTTGTGGAAGTGGAATTCCTTAACAAGACTGATGTCACTAAGACATCTGTAAACATTGGACCGTTTGTGACACAAATACATGGTATACAATAATCGAAAGAGGAAACCCGCTGGTTAACGTCATTTTCCACTCAGACATACAGAGCCTTAGATATAGCCAAATCCTTCCGGAGTGGTCAGTGGCAGTTATCTTGTCACATTGACAATTGCCATGACCAAATGGTTGGAGCTACAAACACATAAGTAAATACATTTGAATCAGGAGAGTCTCTGGAACACATGGATGTGTTTAGTTTTGCTGTAAGATGCCAACAAGCCAACCAAAAGCTAAGCTAAGGGGAATATCACCCTCATCAGATACACTTACAAATAAATATCTTAAAAATGTACATTTGGAGCTGAAAAATTATAAAACATATGATCTATATGCAGTAGAGTCTCTGGATGAAGGAGGTGGTTGGGTTTTTCTCTAGGACCCTGACAGGATGATCTGTAATGGTAAGGGTAAGCAAAGTACACTGTGGGTAAATGGACAATGAGGGTGAAAACTGTTTTATCCAAAACAATAAACTCAAATGGAAAATAAAAACCTTTTTCCCAACTTTTGGATACACCAACCCACCACCTCTGCCTACACCTTTTTGGTTCAGTGTTTCCTTTCGGGTGGGGGGGATTTGTCCTGTGTACCTTGCTCATTGCCTATGGGGATTGCCATTAATATGACGGTTTGATATCATTATAAGTAGTATTGTATACATGATCATGTGATGGCAGTGAGTGACCCCAGAGGAGTAGAACCTATTAATGATATTATGGCGTTGATATTGTTATTAGTAATATTGTAACCCTAATGCCAAGGCATGTAAATGTATTGTCTCCAATAAATTGTTCAAGTAAACCCTAACCTTTTTTTTTTTTTACAAAAGGCTTTCAAAGATTTGCCTTTGTACATGTATCCTGCATTTTTCAAGTAGGGTTTTCCACAAACGCTTCCAACTTAAAGTTCAAGTGGAAAGTTAGTTTGACTTTACCGTTCAAGTGGTACTTTTTTAAAAGCCTGTGTGTTCATACAACTTTTAAAGTGATTACATTGATTTAACAACCTCTGACCCCAGGCAAAGTCCACATCAAAAGCATGTCTCCTAAAGTCATAATAAAACCAAAATGTAACACTTTTTCTTTGCCCCTTTGCAGAAGCTCATCCTTATATCCCAATAGCTCTGCTGGTCTGAACACATACCGTAAAGGCCTGTTATAGATATTCTTCAAGAGATTCCACTAGATAAGTGGCTTAGGCTAAATGGAGGTAGACCTGTGCTGGATGAATCTTCCGTTTAGTGGAGGCTCAAGGTCTAATCCCCCTGACTTCTTCTTTCAATAAGCATGGGCTTACAATTTTTTTGTTAGCTGGTTTGCTTGTTTTAAAAATATATTTCCAGGCTGAAGTATATACTAAATTTTTTATGTAAGGCGAACGCTCCACCCGCCTGCTGCATCTATGATGCACCAACTCCCCCAAAAGAAGGCTGGCAGGATCTGGAACCTTCCGGGGGCAGCCAGTAGGGTCAGCTCCGCCCCCACACAGCTGCCTCTCATGGGGACCTCTTCAGGAGAGGTATTTAAGTGTTCCAAAGAGTAGCTCGGATGGAGGTGGAAAAAGAGGAAGCAGAAGAAGAAGCTACAGAAAGAAGACAGAATGTGATCCCAACAAATTCTGCTCGCACTGCCTCAAAGATGCTGGAGCCATAGGTGGGGGAAAACCACCCAGACACAAAATGTAATTAGAGAACAGAATAGAGTATATGCATGCCAACGTACAACAAAATTGGACCAACGGTTCATGAGAAGAGTTTTTAAGGTTTTTCACAAAATTCAAAATGGCGGAAAATACAAAATGGCAGACGTTTTGGGTACTAGATGCAAATTTGTTCCTCATGAGGAATGGGACCATCATGAGAGGTTTCAAAATTCTGGGTGATATAAGATGATGGGGCTGAAGTATCAAACGTGTCAGCGTTCAACAGGCTGTTGTTAGGGAACCATGCAACGGATCCATCCCATCATGACATATGTGGAAATTGCATCCATCACCTACATGTGTACAAGTTTTGATGTGTTGTCTCGAAAACAGAACAATAGTTATAAGTATTAAAATCTGGAAGAATAATAACAGGCTGTTGCTAGGCAACCATGCAACGAATCCACCCCATCATGTTGTACATGAAAATTGTTCCCATTACCTACATGTGTACAAGTTTTGGTGAGATTTCATCGAACAGGAAAAATAGTTGTAAGTATTCAAAATCTGGAAGAATAACATAGTGCCACCAACAGGCCAAGTGAGTTGGCACATGGCATGACATCTTCAGGACGTGTGGTTGACATGTGTGACTTTGCATGGCAATAGGAAATTGTTTTCAGGATTAATAGATGTTTGTGTAACAGAAGCCACAAAAGATGAAAATGACAGTATTTGATGGGCCGGCCATTTCAACATTTTACAAAAAAATAAAATGTTTGTGTCACAAATTAACTAGAGGAGAGTATAAAGTACATGCATACCAACCTACAGTGCTGGCCCTAGCCTTTTCAGGGTACTAAGCAACATTTTATTTGGGGGCCCTCTCTCCCCTAGCGGTCTGGGGCTCACAAGTGGTCCGGGGACCCCTAACGGTCGGGGACCCTAAGCAACCGCCTATGTTGCTAATGCCTAGGATTGGCCCTGTCAACCTACAACTCAATCAAAGTCAATGTCTTTTATTTGTGCACCGAATAACATGCGTCATTCTGAACAATGAAATTCTTGTGGATACCAACAAGAATACCAACGGTTCATGAGAAGAAGGTTTTTCACAAATTTCAAAATGGCAGAACATCCAAGATGGCGGACTTTATTGGTCCTTGAGGCAAAACAGTTCTCCATGAGGAATTGGACCTTCATGTGAGGTTTCAACATGCTGGGTGATATACGGTGATGGGGCTGAACTTTGAGATGTGTCAGCGTTCAACAAGCTGTTGCTAGGCAACCATGCAACGGATCCATCCCATCAATTTATATGTGGAAATTGTTCCCATTACCTACATGTGTACAAAGTTTGGTGAGTTTTCACCAAAGAGAGCAATAGTTATAAGCGTTCAAAATCTGGAATAATAATAATAATATAAACCAGCACAAATACAATATGTTTCCTACAGCCTTACTGCTGGAACTCTAGAAAGCAAACAATAACACATCACCACCAGCCCAAAACCCCCTGACCAACAAACTAGCAAAGATCAGAGGCCGCTGCATCTCCCCTCCCTCCCCTCACAAGGACAGGACTGCAATCCAAATACCCAAACCCACATGAACACTGCTTTTTTATCAGTCAACTGACCTTAGTTTTGCTTAGCTTTGTTTTATTTGTTTGGTGTGTATAGCTTTTCCTACCTCTTACATCTACCAGTTAATGTTCCATAAAATGTAGGTCTAAATGAGTATGAAAATAACTGCCCAAGCCAATACTCACTGTTGAGTGTATCATATGATTATCTGCCTGTAAGTGTTATTTTCTGCAGTGAAAAGTAAAAATCTAATAAGAGATTTAATAAAATGCCTTCCAGGGCCCAAAACTAATCCTCAGTGTCCATTCCCTGTGTCCAACCCCATTATAAAAGCAATGGCACAAAGTGTGAACTGGAACTAGTGCAGGTGATACATTTGATCGGTAATTTCCATTTGCACGTGGGCAGCACATTTTTGTAAGTACAGGTGGTGCGAAATGAAACTAGGCCAACCAGGCTACATTCTAGTGTGTTGACTTGGTGCTTGGGTATAAATTTGAATTAACATGGCACAGGTGAGGAAAAGAGGATATCAGGTACACGACTGCATGCAGCAGAAACCATAGCTGAGCTCTGATAAAATATCATAAATGACAGATCTGCTAAATATACGGAGGGCTTCTGTAGTTGCAGTTTGTGGAGCCATTGTAAGTTAATGTACTTAACTAGCTAGGTTTAAGACATGGTAGCTGATTCCAGTCAGTGATTCTGTTGTGTAGCGGAGCACTTATAGTAGTATTTATGGTCCTACTTTTTGGTCCTACATACAATGGTCCTACATACACATTATTTCAAAAACTGTTAGGATTTGTGAATGTTCTCTGGGTAGAATTATTTAAGCATAGCATTTATCACTGTTTGTTCGTATGTAGCCTGGTATTAACATTAGTTTTAGACAAATTTTAGAAAAAATAAAAAAATTACAACAATGCTTACAAAGCTTGTGTCTGTTATACAGCAAAACCGCAAAGATGATTGTGTTCCCGAAACATCACTTACTCTAGCTGTAGTATGGATTAGTCTATAGCCCCAATCAATGTCGTCTGCTTTGGAAACTACTCAACTTGAGGAAAAAGACACCAGCTATCCTTCATAAATTGGGATGTAGCTCTGAATGTCATGAGGATGAGAATGTTCCCTAGACTCTATACTTTCCAATAATTTAACTGGGGTACAACAAAACTTTATTCTAGTAAAGTGTTGCATTCCATAAGGCCTGGTGGATGACTGGAGGATTTGCAAGAGTCAGACTGACACAATAAAAACGGAGGCCTCTACCACAAACATCCATGTAGCTTTAAGTAAGAAACTGTGAAGATATGCTACATATTATTGTGAATTAGGTAATGTCTCCAAACACCCATACATTTAAATGGATGCTACCCTATTTAGGGATAATGTTAAATGAATCGCGAATTATGATAAGTGGGAAAGTTACAGAGGCATGAATACCATACTCCCACCAGAAATGTTAACCTCCCCTGTTGTCGTTAATGGTGGGAGGTTAGCAGGTCTTGGGGGTATGCTCTTGGTGCCTCTGTGACATTCTCAATCATCTTTTCCAGATGGCCAGTCCACCCCTGAGAGTGGCTCTGTTTGGGCCAAGCACTTGTTAATTTCCCTTCACTGATCTGAAAGGAAATTACTGGTATTATGAGGAATGTGGCAGAACCTCACACTACCACTTGCATCCACTAATTCAATGCTTTATAGATTATGGGAAGCGGTGAACGGGTGCACTCTTCAGGAGAAAATACATGTATGTCCCTTAGACAGCCTATGAACACTCAACCGTGGAACCCATGCCACAGACTCTGATTACAATCCCATCTCCCGTGTTATCTTTGATCCAAATTTACTTTGGCATTTCTTCTTCCCTTCCTTAGACGCAATTATAATATTCACTGGCGAACCGCTGAGAGATGAAATGATGCCTAATGAGTTTCTCTGCAACGGACCTTCGTAATGCTCTTCCCATCTGGTTCCTCCTGTTTCATCCCACTTTTTTTCATTTAAAAGAGGCGCTTTTTCCCTTATCTGCCTAGTAATGAAAATTTAATGAATTCTGCTATGAAAATACACAAACAGGCACAAATCTGCACACACCTCTAATTTGTGATGGTTAAGAGCTCTCAATGGTTCACCTGGATACCCCTACCAAACCAAATTCACCATCAGCTCACCAAAAATTCAGAGTCATTTTTTGTGTAACCATAAAACCTATTTTTGTCAACACAAATTCTGTGCTAAAAAGTCTATAACTATCAAGGAATGTGACTTTGTCGGTCATTCTGAAGAAAGTCCGCACATTTGTGCGTCCGCACATTTCTGAAGTTTCTCAGTGAGACAAGAATGAATTATGAGGTTAAAAACGACTAAATGTGTCCAATTTCAGAAGGTAATGAGAGGAAAGAGAGGGTCTTCTTCGTTGGTGGCTTGGGGAGTGCTCACAGATGCATTGGAAATTAAAATTAATAAGGAATAATTGAGCATAACAAATCAAAAATTCATTCTCAAGCCAATTAAACTTGGGTTTGTCGATGCACAACCCCCATGATTATCATATGAGGACCATAATGGACAAATGTCAAGATGGAAAATATCTTTGGTTACATCAGGCTGACCTTACGGAGTGCCATGGAGGAGCACACTGAGAAATCATGTCGTCAGTGAATCTTAACCATTTTGTCCACCATATTCCGACCCCATCTAGAAGACTAAAGAATGCCTGACAATATTTTGTTATGTTTAAAGGTCTGCATTAGGAGTTTGAGCCAGCTTGGCTTTTAGAACAGCTTTGCATGAGTCATGTTTCATAAAAGGATTACGTTACGGCAGGAGATTGATTCCAGTGTTGTCAGCATTATGTGTCGGCCTACACTTAATACCAGCTGAGACTGGGAACCTGTCAGTGAATTTCTACGCATCAGAAATAAATGCCCCTACACGCCAAAGAAAGACACAGCCAGTGCTGCGGCGGCGTTTCCTTTGTTAGAATCCTTATCACGTGTAAATGGATGTGCGTACTGATAATTAATCAATATCATTTGCATACGGCAACGAGGAAATAAGTCAATATGGCCTCACAAACTCGATTAACAATTGAAAGGTGACAACCTATGGTGACGTAATTTCTCAACTAGGCTGAAATGAGGCTCCACCCCCAAAGACAGACACAAGTTTCTTAGCATTTTTTTCCCAAATCGGGGATAGGAACATGTTCATGCTCTCTGCCTATAGTGGAGAAAAGCCATGTTGGAGATGATCAAAAAACAGCAGTTGACTCCCGACTGGCAATCAACTTTGCATCCTTCGTAACAGCACATCATTTGGAAATTGGTCAGTCAATCACAATTTACCCAAGATACACTGAGTGGGCATCGTAAACACAGCTGTTGGCTCATGACTGATGAGGGAAAGAAAGGTAAAGGTGTTAATCCTGAACAACGTCATGCTGGCGGCTGGTAACATTCTTTTGTTAAGGATATATTTTTGGGCATGTATTTGCTTTGCCATTGAAATAAAAGGTGGTGACAGGAGAATGTTTGCTGAAATGCAGTGGGTGAGTTTGGAACCCACAATGCAGTCGTACATATGCAAGGGAGGCAGTGGATTACCTTCAGAACACCAGAGCCCACAGGCTGGTTACATTATACAAATAAATACAATTTTAAATGTTCTGTATCTCTACATTCTTTGAGAACAAAGTTCTTGCAACTCTTAGAGATTTTATTTCCATGTTTTTAGAGCCAGATAATTTGTCTGGCCAATATCAGTTTGCCTCCTATTTGCCTTTGTCTCCATGTACAAAATGGAAATACCTATATTAGACATGTTATGTTGCGTCTTGCACCCAAAATCTGCAGTCAAATTCGGCATATTCTCGCAACAAGCCATCATTCCCCTGGACCTATATCAGTAATATGTGATAGGCTAGCTGTGTCCCCTGCTGGTTGCGTTAGCCAAAGATAATGAAACACCTTAAATCTGTCAGAAGAAGTGCTGGTGAGCAGCTTCCCGCTGATATTTTACAGCCCCAACACCCCCTCTCGGTTTTACAGGAAGAGTAGTGGGGGGAGAAAGGAAAAGAAAGAAAAACATTTCTCATTTTACAAATTGGACCTCTTTTCTGTCACTTCCTTACTTTTTACATGGAACAAAACTTAGTTAGTTAGAGAGAGGATTTTATATTCTCATGAGGTGGGTCTTGTCTGTAATCAAAAACTGTAATTTTTCATTTTACATATGGGACTTCTCTTCTGACATCTGATGGCTTTCTGTGGGGTACAAAACAGATATTTTTTTCAGTTACCACTCTTCTCTGTTTTCCAAAATTTGTCACCTGCACTACGTAAGGTTTGAGAAAGAAAATTGCTTCCTTACAGAACTTCACAGTATAGTTTTTGTTCATTTCTAGTCAATATTTTCCTTTTCACATACCAATGTCACTTCAGTGGAAAACATGCACTGATTTGAGTAAGTAGCATAATTAACAGTATTAATTTTGCGCGTTAATTATGTCTCTTTTCATGTATGGCAAGCAGGCACTGGCTGTCTCTTGGCATATGCACCTCATTCATGAATATAATCGCTGTGCCTATTGCAGAATGTTATCCGAGGACATTTGTCATGTTAGATTAGATTCAACGTTGTCATTGAACAAGTACAGGTAAAGTGCAACAAAATGCGGTTAGCATCCAACCAGAACTGCAACTAAAAAGTCAAACAATTAAGTACAATGTATGTTGTAAAAGTGGAATGTATAAATGCAATGATGGCAAATGGCCATCTATAACCGTCCAGCAAAAACAGTTTTAGACTGATTTGAAATAATACTTTCATCAAGGTTTGAAATGCAACGTAGATCTTAACTTAATTATTGTGTATGATCTATGATGTAAAAATAATAGATCATTACAAAACAGTATATTTAAACATAAAACAGTAACAAAACAGTACATACAGTATGTTCTTTTGCCCCCCAAGTCTGACTGATTCCTAGTCCTGTACTCTTCTAAGGGAACCAAAGACATATTTCTAGGAGTGTTATCTATCAGGAATAGGGCCATAATATTTTGTAGCTTAATTTGTTAAAAAGTTAGAGACATGACCCAAACAGAAACCTTTCTTTTTATTGCATATTGCAACCACATTTTATAGCTACAAACACAAGTTGTTAGCAACTCCCCAGGATGTCATCAGAAAATTTTAAAGTGGTCAGGACATTGTGTTATGGCTCAAGTGGTTTTATTCAGTCAATGTTTGATACTGGGGACATCACCTAGAATGTGTTTTGGACGTTGTTTCATGGTATTCCTGAAAGGATTTGGCTATTTTTTGGGACTCGTTTTTGGCTGCTTCTGCAAATGTTGTTGAGGCCATTTTGTATTTTGTTACGCTGATGTGATGAATTATTACAGACATTTTAAGGACCCCACCTGAAGTGTAGCAGTCTTCACATCCATCAAACAGTAACGCCAGACAGTAGAAACAACCCATTAACATCCTACTAATGTCTATGGGACCAAACTTCCAGAGACAATGTACCGCCCTACAGGAACCATACAAAACTTTTAGCAGACATGACAATACCTACAGTGAACATCCCTTGGAACGTGCCCGCTACAAAACATGAACTAGACAAAACTCTTATTGGACCATGAAGGAATGTCACAAGAACATCCTAAAACAATCTGTGGTAACATCCCCAGGCACAAACTGGAGCCAGGCAAAAAAACAGACATTCTGGGCATGTCCAAACAACAGGTTTTTTTGTCTGGATTTAACCTTCTCATTTCCCCTTAACCACCAATGGGAGATACACCAACCTTGTAAATGTATCTTTCCAGTCTACACTCTGAATTGGATTGACTGTACCTCAACAGTCGATTAGTAATCGAAATCATGTTGTAACATGCATTTTTTAGGGGTGCACTCAAAGAATAGACACACAATCAGTCAGTATTCTGTCAGATTATTGCACTCTATTGAGAATTTCCCACAAAATTTGAAATATAATAATATGATAATATGTTATAAAATAATATGATATATAATAATACGATATAAAATGCAGTCCACACTATCTTTTCAGCTGTTTGCGAAAAGCAGATTGGTGGAATGCAATTTTAATGTTTTCCAACTGAATTTGTGCTAGAGTAAAATCTGTTATAGTGCATTAACTATATCCTAAAAAGAACATGTACAGTTCTATCAATCAATCAAATGTATTTTATAAAGCCCTTTTCCATCAGCAGTTGTCAGAAAGTGCTTTTACAAAACACCCAGCCTGAAACCCCAACGAGCAAGCAACAACCCCCCAAGAAAACTCCCCAACCCCTCTAAAACACATTTAGCATAGTCTGGTGAATGGTAAAGTTGGACACTGAGACATTGATTCAGGGTCAGTTTTATCCACACAAGGGCTTGTATTGAGGGCAGGGCGGCTGACTTCAGGTCAGCACCTAGGGGACAACTTCACTCTACAGACTGTGTGAAATGTGTTCTGGAGGGGTTGGGGATTCAGCTTAAAGGCGGCAACGGGGGGGGGGGGTTCTGGATTCACTCTATGCTGTGCACTGTAAACGACATTTTAGAAAACATTTTGGGTACAGTGCAATACTTTTTATTGTAACAGGAATTCGACAACTGCAGGGTGTAATTTATTGCAGCAGAGACTTTGATAGGAATGAACCAATACGGGGTGTAATGACGTGGTAAACATGGATCATCATTCACCTCACATACCCCGCTAATCCTTCAGAGCTGGAAACACAACCAAACTACTTTCTCCCCGTACAACTCCCCTCTCCTGATATGTGCTCCATCTGTCAATTTTGTCTGGCAGTTGAATTTAATGAAATATATTATATCACAGTCTCATTGTTTCCTCCTAAGTGAAGCTGAGAGACAGCGAGAGCGATGCATTGTGATTTGGCTTTGGTTTGAAATAAGCCTATCAGCATTGCAAAAATGGGACAATATTTGTTATTCTCTGTGTTGCGGTTGTGAACTGTAGACTCAGATAAGTTCTCCATAAAATTGCACAGAGGTGCAACCATCATGGCTCGTCAGGATTACACAATGAGACAGCCAAGAGTAACAACAGACGAGAGCAAATATCACATATTATTAAACCAATAAAAAGAGATGCCTTTAAATGCCACATGAGTTTTTCTTGAAAACGATCAGTTTGAAAGTGCACTGCTGGGACATCTAACTAGCTGGTGTTTTACATGTGTTGTGGTGAATGTGGACACGGACATACTTCACACTGGATGAAGTAATTAGGACGAGCCTTTAAGTAGTAACTATGAGAATCACACTTTGTCATTAGCTGTGTTGCTCGAGGAAAAAAATAAAGTTGGAGAAGGTGGTCTTGAAAAATCATTGTCTTAAATACATCTGATATTGTGACTGGGAACAATTATTATGTAGACTATTGATCATAAATATTGAATATTATATATGAATATTGATAAGTGAATATTGATTATGTTCATTTATCATTTCGGTCAGCAGTAAAATTAGCACATATTCCATATTCTCTTACAGCGACAATGTAGCAAATTTGTTATCTGCAGTTACGTTTTTCTTTTGGCTGAGTTTTTTGTTTTGTTTTTGTGGTATACATCACAACTCTTGAACACAGTTAAAATCATCAATATAATCTCAGTAATAAACATAGTCATAATCGTTGTAATGATCACAGTAATAAACTTAGTCATGATCATCATAATAATCATAGTAATAAACATAGTCATAATCATAGTAATAATCACAGTAATAAAAATAGTCATGATCTTAGTAATAACCAAGGCTTTAAGATCTAGACTGAATATTACTTTAAAGGGAGTTATTCTGGAATCGCGCATTTAATCAACATCCATAAACCACAGGGATTACATGATCCAGATGATTTTGTAAAAAAAATAAAAATGAATAGGTGCAAAAACCCAGTAACAAACAGTCGTAATCCTAGTAATAAAACCAGTAATAAACATAGACATAATCATAGTAACAATCACAGTCATAATCTTAGTAATGATCACAGTAATAAACATATTCATAATCATAGTAATAATCACAGTAATGAACATAGTCATAATCATAGTAACAATCACAGTCATAATAATAATCACAGTAATAAATATAGTCATAATCATAGTAATAATCACAGTCATCATCAGAGTAACAGTCACAGTAATAATCATAGCAATAATCACAGTAATAAACATACCTGTAGTCATAATCATAGTAATAATCACAGGTCTAGACTGAATATTACTTATAAAGGGAGTTATACTGGAATTGCGCATTTAACACCCATAAACCACAGGGATTACATGATCCAGGTGATTTTATAAAAAAATAAAAATGGATAGGTGAAAAATCTTTCAGTCTAGACTACAATCAAAGGCTGAAGTCCTTAACAATATCAGCCTCTACATTCATGTATTTAAAGTGTATATTAAAAATGATTTAACCAGACCTGGTCCTTGCAATCTGTAATTTAAATGACTTGCAGGTCAGAGCACCTATTATCTATAAATGTGTGCCTGTATTCAAGAAAAAGCATTGCACTTGTAGTGTTGTGGCCTGAAGGCCGAAAACATTGACATTTACCCATAATTTGTTGAATTAAACGAAAAGGTATAACATTACTTTTTGTCTCTCATCCTTTTTCTTTCTACAATTCTTTCATCACATATCAATATCCCCCCGCCGTTCAATCCCACCTCGTATCAACCATTAATCTTACTACTCGACTTAAAAGACTACCCCCGCCAGCCTCCAACCTTGCTGCAGCCCTAAGGAGCCCTGGCGCTGCCCCAGCCGCCCGGTGGGCCCTCGTGCCGCGGCCGAGGTGTTTATCCAATCCCAGCCGCGGTTCCCGGGGCCCGCCGACGTGGCTGTGGCCTTGACATTTGCAGACCGGGCTATTAAGTGTGATGGATGGAGGTGGCAGTGTGGGCAAACAACACTCCTGACAATGTGTCACACGCATTCCCGCGCGTCATCCGTCTCGCGCTCACCCGGCCTCGACGACCAGGCCCCGCCTCCGCGGTCAAGGGATACCAGTGCTAATGGGCTGGCTTTGTTTGGGGGGGTTGGGGGGGGTGGTGGCATGACATACAGTACCGGTCAAAAGTTTGGACACACTTACACACTGACTGGCACTGCGTCTACACAGAGCAATGTTCTCCGTCTCTGTATCATCTTTCTACCTCTTTGTCTCCCGGTGTTTTGATGTGTCGCCCACAATTTCCTTTGAACAGGCATCACAATATATGCCTCCACCTTGTACCTCCTGTTCCAAAAATAGCCGTGACCAAAGGGAGCGTGGATATAGCCTCCTCCCCCCCCTGGGGGCTTCCCGGTAGCAGAACGGTGGTGGCAGGACCATTGGATGAGGACAGGTCTGCTTCTCTGCGCCCTGTGTGACATTGTATGTCGTCTGATGCCATGATGAGACACCTACAGCAGACACAGCAGACCATTAAAATGCACAAATCTGAGGACCAGCAATGTATTTCTTCACCTTTTCAAATACAAAAAGTGTGTGTGTGTGTGTGTGTGTGTGCGTGCGTGGAAGCATGCATGTGCCTGTATTTGGACCTTCATTTACTCATGAAAAAGTGTCACATTTAATATGAAATGCCTCATTCTTTTCCAACAGATAACAATCAGTTAGCCAATTAACTGTTTCACTGAGATGATAAAATCTCATCTTCAGGGGCTTGTCTGACCAGACCAAGCGTTCATTTTACCCTCGCTTGGACGTCCCTAAACGAATCTGCTGGCCTTGACTGCATCTAGTAAAATAATCCCGATGCGTGACCACATGTGCGCGGTAAGGTTGCTGAGGCGGCTGGCAAGCCTGCCACGGAACAAACCCTTGATTCTAATCAGCAGCACTGGACTCGTTAGCATTCCTCTCATGACAGGTGTGAATGGGCACAGCTAAACTGAAGGCTGATTGGCTGAAATGTCAGGAGATTGATGGCTCCCTAATTACTCCGCTCCACTACCAGGGAAAAGGGGGGGGGGGACCTGAAATGGATATAATGTCGGAATACTTCCAATTGCAATGATTAGAAAACAGCTCTATGCACACCCAGCTGCATCTGGGCAACAAGCTCAGCCTGGCACTGCCTAGCGACGGGACCAAGGAGAGATGGAAAGAATGGGGAGGTGAGAGAGGGAGGCGTCGAGGGCGGAGGAAGAGTCACATGGGCGGAGTTAAGGAGGGAGGAAGACAGGAAGTGAGGGAGGCTGGGAGTGAGTTTAGAAGAAAGGAAGCTAGGAGGACAGGGAGGGAGGGAGAGAGTGAAGGAGTCAGGGAGGGAGGCGCGGGGAGATGGGAGGCATGGGGGAGTGATGAATTCAGCGAGGGAGAGTAGCAGGAAAGTAGTGGCGGAGTTAAAAATGGATGGAAGGGGGGAGGAAGTCAGGGATTTAGAAAGGCAGGGAGAGAGAGAGGGTGGGAGATGGAGGGTGATGAAGACCATGAAGTGTCTGGGGATAACGAGGGTCATCCAGTGTGAAGAGGAAGAATGGGCGGCTGTGTTACGTTATCCCTCCGAAGCCCCACAGGGTCGACCTAAAGCAGCAGGTCTCACTGGAGCTCATGGGTCTCAGTGCAGCTTGTCAGAGGGGAGATTTCCAGACTGGAAAGCACACACTCTGTGCTAATTGGATATTCATTGGCTGCTTGTTTGAATCAGTGGCAGCAGGGTTTAGTTGGCTGCACTGTGACTGTGACTGTGATTATCAGATGTGGCCCGGTGCCACTTAATATACACCGACTGAGTCTACAAAGGCAGCCGTGGAGAAAAATGCACGGATCTACAGCCGCAGCCACTACCACTGTTACAAATGTAGGTGACATTCTCTACACGTATGACACTTCCACTGTTTGAGATTCACTGTTTGAGATTTGAGATGTTTGCCAATCTAAAGTACAATTAGAGCATTTATGTGCTGTGGTTATGCCACACATCTCTGAGGGCTCAGAGGATGCAGGTAACATTCCACTCTTCTCGACATTTTATAAGAAACTGGATCAAGAGCTTGGCCCGCTGTAGTGTCGAAAGCAAACCGAAAGAAAGGTTGGGATTGTCTGGGCCGGCGTGCGAAGGGGAAGAGTCCTGTGCCACATACATGATATCCTATGTTAGGACAAACACAAAGAGAAACACATGTATGCTATTTGTTTTTATTTCTGAAGCTGTTTTAATATACAGTAGTTTTGCAAGTGTTTGCAAAAGGGGGGGGGGTTGGGGGGGGTGTAACTTCCAGCAACTTCTGTCAGAAGCTCACCAACCACTTTCATCACTCGGCTGGAGGGCGCATGGTTTTTTTAACATGTGAAATGTGTGACTTCTTCATTAATACATTCATATTTTATTTACCCGATGAGTCCACCAAGCACTTTGAATGTGCAGAGGACCCATCAGCGTCCTTTTAATCTCCCCGATGACAGTCGTGAGGAAGCGCGTATCAAAGGCACCGGCATTGGCAATAATACCATTTAGTCCTCACGGTTGTCACTTATTACCGGCAGATAGGCCAGATTAAACAGGCCTCTGCTACAGCACAGATGAATAATTAATGGGGAGGGTTGGTGGAGGTCCCAATACTTCCAGTGACAAGCACCCACTTGGAGTGAGTAGATGGGGAAACCTGGAGAGGTTAGACACTAGCACTTTAAGTGACCTTTCTCAATTCTTCGAAAAAGGAAACGTTCGTATCCAAATTCCCATCCTTTACTCAGTCGATCCCAACCATGAGCTACAGGTTGACCGTGGTCCAGATCAGGACCAGGAACAGGGTCGAAATGGACCGTGTGTTCGGACTACATAAAAATTCAGTCGGACAACAGCTTTGTGCTTTTGAGAGTCCTGTTAGCAGAATGTTGACTATATGTAAATGTAGGAAATAAGCAACCATTTAGAAGTAGTAGTGTGTGGACAGTATTTCTCTTCACTCACTGACATACCTTAGATTTTTATAACTTGTCAAATCTTGATATGATTTTTCCTGTTAAATGCCGATACTTTAGTCTAACCAGATTGTGATTTTGTAGTCACAGGTATCACACATACTGTAACAAGTAAACATGTAGGCTTGTAAATGAGGAGGATTGTGGATTCTCTTCTCAAAACCCCCCTTAGGGTTCTCATGGGGGGAAAACAATCAGTCTAAATTAAATCTGGATGTTTTTAAGTGTCGGTCTTAACCAGCAGCCATGTGGCTTCCCATTTCTTGCCATTCACTGCTGTTGAAAAATTCGGTAACATTTGGTATCCATTCATTATCTATCAGCATCGGCCAGTGGGTATGAAAACAGTACCTAAACCCCAAAATATAACGAACCACTATTCGGACCATGAGTACTGTAAGAAGTTCAAAACCAGTGGGACTTGGGTAAACATGGATAGTGGAGGTACATCTTGCCCCTGCACACGATAGTGAAGAAGACGGTGGCAAAGGAGAAGTGTCACAGGTAAGGACTTGAAGAACCTTGATGATAACGTATTTTACATTAAAGTCAGTAAATGTAAAAAAACAAAGTCGTAATTTAGCGGACGCTCCTGTCCGGAGTGAGTTACGGGAGCATTTAGGGTTCAGTGCCATGCTCAAGGGCAGAGCAGCAGGTCTAAGATCCCTCCCAGGGTGTAATCCGCTAAGGAATCACAGCAGAACCCTTTCCGGAAGCGACTGGTATATTGTGTCCATATCATCAGTCGGGGATAAAGTAGCTGCTGGCCCTGATGTGGGCACTGGATGTAGTGATGACCACAGGAGTGACAGCAGGTGGCCCATTCTGCTCCAGCGTTCTCCCCCTGTCAGCTCTAATGAGATGTTATGGAGGCCACAGCAATCATCCAACACTGTCACTTCACTAGCATAGGCACGGTGCATGCCCTTCCACCAGGGTGATAATTGGAGAAGCCCCGTCATAGCATTTGTGTGTGCGTGTGTTCTGTCTGTCTGGAAGTGCGAGGGCTCATTTATGGGGTTCGGTTCTCCTGCTCATGACTACCACGAGAATCCACTTCAGACAGCATTTAGGCTGTAATCATGCAGCACTTCAGCTACAGTACACGAGTAAAAAATCTGTTCGCCTTTGAAAGTAACACCATGAAAAATATGATTTTTCTCTCCTTGGATTGTGTGTCTCGGAAAACCCACAATGGAGTCTTTGCCTCTTTTCCTGCTTTGTTCTTTGTTGTTCCCATATTACTGTCCTATCCACAAAACAAAGGTGAAACATCAGTGGAATGCGACAGAGCGATGTGGGCGGAGGGGTAATGTACACAAGCTTGCGAAATAACAGCCTTCCAAACGTTTTGCTCCTCGTCCGTTTCATCTCGCCGAGGCTCTGAGCAGGTACTGGGATGAAAAAAAATCCAGCACCGTACCTCTTGGCAAGTTTTTTTTTAAATCCAAATCCAATTTAGCTCATGTTTCTTTCTCTTCTTCTCACAAACATGAAAGAGTACCTGTGTGCGTGAGGTGCCAGGGGAGAGGCCAGGGTGTTAATTAAGTCCCTATCTGAAACTTTTGTTAATTTGAATAGTTTTACAAGGCTGCAGCGGTCGGGTGTTAATGCGGTGTAGTGGTAGTGGCAGGTGTAATTTCACGGATTAGGCCCGGCAGTGGCAGCTCCTCTCCCGGCCCGCCGGCTCTCCCGTCGACGCTTTGAAGATAACTTTTTCCCATTATCCTAACAATGGCGCTTGGAATGCAACTTAATTCACGCAGCTAACATGAGGACACCGGCACTCTCACTGGAGGGGAGGAACGAAGAGGGAGGAAGAAGGAGCCGAGGAGTAAAAAGAGGAGAAAAAAAACTTTGGAAAAGAAATCCGAGGCAAAGTTTTTCCGCATCATGAAGTGTGGAAACATTCTGGTACACCTTTTTTCCCCCGTTGGTGAAGCGCTGACACACACCTCGGTGTGCGGATGTGTTTTATCTGCCTGCCACCCACACGGCCACCGCTCGCTCTCCTCCCGCCTGCCTCCGCTGCAACACTGACAAGCCCTTCAGACTCCGGGAAATGGGTTGGCTTTGAAGTAGAATTGGAGCCAGTAGAACTGTCTAGTGTGTGATTAGCGTGGAAGTAGAGAGCGGCGGGTGCTTCCCTTCGGAGTTGCTCGGCCTGGCCAGACGGAGTAGAGGTCTTCACGGATATACATGGGAGCTTACTTTCCAAATGTAACCCATAACCAATATTACTTACTAAGTCGTAATCAATAATTACATTTTTGGATTAACCAGACTCAGCAACAACATTTTCTCTTTATTTTTACAAAGGCGGTAATTTATACATATTGCAAAAAAAATCTATATTTATTTGTGCATACAACTGCAACAGCTAAAGGTCTGTTTAGACCGCACATGCTTAACTGAATGATTATAACAACATTTTAGTTGACACACATGCGAAATTATTTGTTTGTCCTTCTGCTCTTATTTCAAAGTCCTGCAAACGCACATACTAAATCCATTCCATTTGTGTTCTATTGAAAAAGCCCTTCTCTTCAGAAGTCCATGTAATGTTTTATCCTTTCCCCTGTAATTACTCTACTTATGTTCCAGTGAAATGAATTAGATTTTGCATGCCAGAACTCAATGGAATAAGAATGGTTAATATAAGCTGGCTAGCTAGCTAACTAGCTATTTGACTTTAGCTGTAAGATCACGTGTAGGTAATTAGCAATTGCATATTGACTTGCAGTATTGGCTAGTTCGATTGCAATACAAAATGTTTTTTGTATCTAATCAGTCTTAAGGTTCAGAGGGCAACAAAAAGTCAACGCATTAGCGTAGCCACCCTAGGCTGTTGTTACCAAGCAAGCCCGGCTGTAACTCCCTAGTAGGATATTGTATTTGTCTTAGTTAACGGTGCCATTGGTTCTTTCTCCCATTATTTTCATCCATTTACAATGTGTATTTTGAAGCCAAAGCAAGAAGGTTAGTTGTAACATTACCAATCATTAATAAGAAAAAGCCATTAGTCCTTGTAAAAAAAGGAAGTTGGACATTAGGGTCATTAATATTAATAATAGTGAGTAATAGGTCACATCAGTTCATGTTCTGTACTACAGGAGCATTCATAGATATAGATCTGAACTGCTGAGAGAATGTCCATTGTGTTTATCTGACTGTCTAATTTGACTGATTCAGCAGTGAGTTGGAGCCAGAGACGGGCCTGTCAGATGGATGTGAGGTACAGTGGGGTGGATGTTGAGGTGAGAGATAAAAGGGATATTTTAGAATTTTCCTCTAAACGTTTAGTGCAAAATTTATTTTGGTGATCTGTGTTGCAGCTTGAGTATTGTTTTAACTGCTGGCCTACGATATGTTATTCTCATGTCAACAAGATATATTTTCTTCAGTCCATTGTTCGTCTTACATTCCAAAATACAGAACTTTCTATGTGCTGTTTTTCATGTGAGTGAACACCCCGGCACGAACTGATCTGAGCTGCTGTTGGTAGGGAATGTCCACGGTGGTCAAATTAGCAAAATGTCGACATGTGTGGAACTGCAGGAAAGTGTTTTAATGTTGTTAATCGTCCAGGGTCTTCACGCCCCACCCTCCATAGTATGACTGAATTTCCCCCCTTGAAATGTAATTTGTTGACATTTCAAGCACAGCTCTGTGCAAAGTGGTAGGAACACAAGCAGACATTTCAAAATGTGATTTGCAGTAAATACAAACCGTACATTTGAACAGTTCCTTGCGAGCGGTTTCACAGACAGAGAAGGAAATATCAGTTATAAGACATGGGGGACAATTGAAGATAAAACAGCTATCGTGGGTTGCTTACAGTTTCCAACTAGGATAATTCCTTCGGATGCTCGACTAAGAAATTAAGTGATTTTGAAAACCAAAACAACAGGAGAGAACAGGAAGTGTTTAGACAGCATTTAATTCAACCTGTACGGTTGTACTGTGGATTGTAAAACCTTCAGTTAATGGCTACAAAGTAGCCTACGAGTCAATAAGAGAACAATATAACAATTATTTGCATCAATCCAGAGTTCGTTTTTATACCAGCTCCATCTCATAGGGAGGAGAAAGGAGATATTTCTGTTACTTTATCATGAGAATCATTTTCCAATCTGTCCAACAGAGATTTGGATTAAACCCCTCCGAATTGGAAAGGTGCGGAAAGCTGCCACGGTGCTCAGAGAGTGCTCAGAGAGCATTTAGGGTAAATTGCCTTGCTCATGGACAGAATTACAGAATTCAAATCAGTTATTGATTTGGCGCAGGGTCTATCTGTGCTAAAGAAACATCACTAACCAAACAATAGGTGCCAGCATACTAGAGCCCGACCCAACTGCGTAGATCTAGATCCTTTTTAAACCACATCCATTGTCGTGAACACAATTTCATTTAAATAACTTCAACAAATTATGTGAATTAAATTTTTGATTCACACTGGCATAAGGCAGAACACATGCATGCAGAGCGCTTTGGCCAGACCCCTGATCTAACAGGTGTATATAAACTCACTGACAATGTTGTTTACCTGGTAACTAACTTCGCGATCAACCGCTGTTCGTTGTGATGATAGAGTTGTTTTGGAGATGTTTGAGATCAGTGTGAGATGTTTTTAATCGCTCAGATAATATTTGGCAAAATGACAGTATAGTCAATTCTTCAGGCACCACTATACCACTGGTGTAGAGTGCAATCAAGATCGTGTTGTTGGGGCACAATCTTAATTGCACTCAGTTGGGCCAGTATGCAAATTGGATTGGGTCAGGGTGCCTGAGATGATATTGTGAGCCAATAACTTGTTTCCAACTACACTATCTTAATCCATAATTAGAATTGTTGCTAGTTCATGTTAGCTAGCTAGCATTCAAGGGATGACGGTTCGGATGTAGGTTTTTGTGCAGTGCTAAAAAAACATTAACAACATATGTATTGGGGTGATTCATGTCATGTTTGACTATTGCAGTACTTCTTGTACATGCACTGGCAAGGCATAAGGCAGGAGACCAATTACAAATCCTGTGGCAGATGGCTGCAGACAATATCTCAGTGCCGAATAAACTTAACCGGTTCTACTGCAGATTAAATTCACAAAGCCCTCTCCATCATCAGGACACCTCACTCTCCCACTCGAGATTGAGGGCTCAGCTGTTAGTTCGGCTGCATCATAAAAAGTCCCAGAAACAGCCATCTCCCACAATCTCAGGTGGGAGGACAACATCACAGCCAGATCGGCGAGAAGGCATACCAGTAGATGAGCTATTTGTAGCAGCTGATAAAAAAATCTCCTGACAATCCTAATCTGGGTTTACGCATCAGATTACACATAGTCCATCCTCACGTCCTCCATTACCATCTTGTTTGGGTCTGTGTCTGCTATCTTCAGGTGTAAACTGCTGGGCATTGTACAGTCACAGCAGGAGGGGTCATTGGCTGCAACTTGCCCTCCATCGAGGTCCTACCATGGACAAGGAAGCACACAGGAGTCCTCTCTCAAGCTGGTCAGCACCAGTCCCAGACATTCTCAATCCAACCGGCACAGGGCAGGCAGGCAGTACAGGCCAATCAAGATGAAAACATCACACCACGCGAACAGTGTCTTTCCAAGCAAACGGTGATCTAGCCCCTACAGAATGACACTCGCTAACAACACTGAGCCACCTTCAGGCTTTAAATTGAATAGCGCCTTTGAACTCTCTTAAACTCTCTCTAGATACACTGTGTGATGCTGTAAATGCGTACATCAACTCTACATTGCCGTTTATTTCTGTGTCTTGAATTTTTGAAAAATAAATCAGCGTGAATGAAAGCCTAACGCCTGTGACGCCCCATACACAATGAAAGCGTCAAGTAGCTGATTGGGACAGACTGAGCTTTCAGCCATCCTGAAATGTATGTAAATCAATGCAGATGTAAAGTAATGTTGCGCCGCAATTACCCAAATGGAATGCACAACTGCCCCTCAACTGGATTGGCTGATAGTAATTGTTCATATCGCTCACAACCTAACTAGCTTGCTGGCTAGTTTGCACTACTCTACTCTGCTAAGTTGATCTGATTTTAATTGTAACAAATTTGTCTAGTTTTCTTCCAATTTGCACCACGATCTGCACTGATGGCTTAGACCTAGACCTGCCTTTGATTAATTTCTTTCCAGAAATGGAAGGTCTAGAGAAGGGAAACAGGTGTTAGTGGGCTCGTTACTCTGGCTGTTAGACATCACTAATAACTAGCAGTAATTATTTCATTTTAAAAATATACAATTATGAAGAAAGCGCAACACATCAAAATACAATACAAAGTGCTTAAGCAAAGCATCTAATTGAATTAAAACTGAAGTATCTTCAATACACTGGCAATATTTAGAAACATCTCAAAGCCATTGGAGAGGAGCAGACAACATTCCACAGACCCAAATCAATAGCGTGCAAATGAACTCAAATTAACTGCTAATTAATTTAATCTCACATGATTGAACACTTGATTTCACATCACCTTCTTCAACAAGTATTGTATTTTAAACCCTTCCTCAAAGATGGTTTTGTGGCATTAAATAATATTGCATATGTTCATATGTCCATATGATTAATTTATTTTCATGTTATTTTAATGAATTTATTAATGTTTATTTATTAATTCCATTTTTGTAGTGAAGCAGGCAAGTGGATTGATTGCTTCTTCAACTTATCAATGCCCTGTCTGCCAAGTCTTTCAGGACAAAGTTTCACCTGCCTTGCTTGGCTAGCCATGTTAGCAGTCCAATTTCCTGTAATTCCCTGAACAAGCAGAGATCCCAGTACCAAGTGATTAATAAGAGATGCTGTTTTATTCCCACATTAAAATCTCATGATTTTTTAAAAGTTTTCCAGTAATATTTTCCATCTAAAACAGGCAAAGCAAAACAGTTTTAACTTATTCAGGTGTGCCTGATCAAAGGTAGAACAAGGCAGGTTTATGAAATATGAATGACTGTAAGTCCGGGAGAGAGCACCGAGCAGAGTGGCGGGAGGGAGAGACGAGGAGGTTCCAATTAGGGCCAGTGCTGTCTTACCATCATACGGATGAGAGTTGGAGAGGAGGCGTGGAGAAAGGCTTCCGTGAGAAGTTGAGTACAAGGGAGAACCGTGGGTGAGAGCTGCAAAAACCGTATCGGCGACAAGACACTGTGCAGCATAGAGAGGAGAGCATGAACAAAACCAAACCAGTGCAGTTTATTACCTAAAATTACATACACACACTGAGCCTGGTTAAAGTACATACACATGGTCATGTGATTGTTTTAGTACCAGTTTGATGAAAACATTTTGTTTCTGCAAGATGAAATATCTCCCTAAACATCCTGTTTACATGGACACATCAGAAAAAAAACAAAATCACAGAAAAAAATGTGTTGAAATTGGTTTTAGCTATATTTCTGAATGCCACATTTTACAAAAATAGACCCTTTTTAACATGAGCAAGTATCAACAGCCTGCAGTTCCATGAATTTATGCTATTGCATTATTTACAGTAAGATAATAAAAATGGTTGTTTGAGTACCCAGACCTTCATGAACACAACCATTTTTTTCCATAGCATATTGTGTAAGAAAAAGTTTTTTTAAGAAATGTGTGCCAATATATTGAAATTTAAAATCTGAAATATCATAAGTAGGACCTTTTGCCATGACACTCAAAATGAACTCAGATATATCATTTGTGAGATGTCTATAGAACTTGATTGGACTCTGTGGCAAATGCAATTGATTGGACATTACTTAAAAAGGCCAACGCCTGTCTGTAGAAGGTCCTACTGTACACTTCACAGAGCATTTCAGTGCAAAAATACTAGCAATAAAGTCTGAGTAACTATCTGTTGACCTCCAAGAAGGAATTGTCTCAAGGCATAGGTCTGGGGATGGTTTTGAAAAAAAAAATCTAAAGCAAGGTGGACTCTATCATTGTGAAATGGAAGAAGTTTGGGACCAAAAAACATACAGTAAAGCATGGTGGTGGGAACATCATGCTATGGGGATGCTTCTCAGCGGCAGGGACAAGGAGACTGGTCAGAACTGAGGGAAGGATGATCGTAACAAAATACAGAGAGGTATTTGAAGAAAATCTGATCCAGGGCATGCAGGACCTCTGACTGGGGTGAAGATTCATCTTCCACCAAGACAATAAAGCACACAGCCAAGTCAGTGCTTGAATGACTTTGTGACGAGTCTGTGAATGTACTTCAGGCAGTATCCATACTTACATAGATACCATCTATATTTACACTGAACAAACGAATAAACACAATGTGTAAAGTGTTCGTCCCATATTAGATGTGCAGAGGTAAAATGCTCCCAGACATTTTTCATGAGTGAAAAAGCAAATTTCTTTCTTATTTTGTGAACAAATTTGCTTATATGCCTGTTTCTGAGCATTTATTATTTGCCAAGATTATCCAGATAATTGCCAGATAGTTGAATGGTGATTTCAAAAGGTGCCATCCAACGCCATCTTGTAGAATTTGGCAGTCCATCCAACCAGCCTCACAACCCCAACCCGGGCCCTCAAATCCAGCTTATCTACCTACAAGGTCACCTGAGACATGTCATCCAGACAGCTGATGAAACTCCAGGTTCGGACAGTTTCAGCATAACCTGTCAGAAAAAGGTCTCAGGGAAACTCATCCTCTTCGTGCCTGTCATCCTCATGGCGGTATTGAACTGACTAAAAGCATCTATGGCATTGCTGATGTCACGGCTGTGAACAGAATGCCCGGTGGTGTCCGTTGGGTTATGGTATGGGCAAGCACACATAAGATATGGACAAAGAACACAATTGCATTTTATCAATGGCAATTGAAATGCACAGAGATACCGTGACGACACCCTACAGCTGTCTGCCACCAACACCTCATGTTTCAGCATGATTAATGCATAGCCGTAAGTCACAGGGGTCTGGAATCAATTCCTGGAAGCTGAGAATGTTCCAGTTCTTCCATGGCCTGCATATTCACCAGATGCTCTGGATCGACGCCTATGACAACAGGTTTTAGCTCCCACCAATAACTGGCCACTTTGCGCAGCCTTTGAAGAGGAGTGGGACAACATATCCACAGGCCACAATCAACAGCCTGATCAACTGTATTACTGCAGGAGGCGAATAGTGGTCACGCCAGATACTGACTGGTTTTCTGATCCAAGGCCTTGCCTATTTCCTAAGATATCTGTGACCGACAGACTCATATCTGGAATGAGCTGGAAAAGACCCTTGAGCGTGACTCTCTGGCCTCCCATCCCTCCTTCACGTGCTGAATCCTCTATACCTGTCTGTATGTGAAAAAAGTGGTCCTCAATCAACTATTTTTTTATTAATAGATTTCCATGATGAGTGTAACTCTTTGAAATTGTTGCATTTTGTGTTTATATTTTTGTTCATTGTATTATTGAAAATAAGTGGTTTTACTGTTCTAAAGCTTCTCTGGGGGATAATCTTGCCAGCTTGCTGCACCTTTCCAATTTGGAGTTTTTGGGGTTTGTGTTCTTGTATGGTATGCTATTGTTTTAACCTTAACAGGTAAGGTCAGACATGTTGGGAATTTCAACAAGAGCATTGTGTAAATGAATAAAACAATATTGTTGTTCTCCTATCTTACAGAGGTCCATGCCATCTTTTCTTACTAGATGCAACAATGATTCACAATTCACCAGAGATAAATCAAAGGGTTTTAAGCAGGGCCGGTTCTAGGCATAAGCCACATAAGTGGTTGCTTAGGGCCCCGACTGCTAGGGGAGAGGGGGCCCCAAATTTACTTTTGCTTAGGGTCCCCAAAAGGCAAGAGCCGGCACTGACTTTACGAATAGAAGCTGCTTTGTATATATAAATTGCATTCCCGTAATTTGAAACAGACATAAATGTGGTCTTGAAATTTGTAACCCCTTCTATTACAATACGCTGAGATTCATATATAACCCCTTCTATTACAATACCCTGAGATTCATAAATAACCTTTTCTGTTACAATACCCTGAGATTCATACATAACCCTTTCTGTTACAATAACCTGAGATTCATACATAACCCCTTCTGTTACAATAACCTGAGATTCTGATATAAACCCTCTCTGTTGAAATAACCTGAGATTCTGACACAAACCCTCTCTGTTGAAATAGCTTGAGTTATGCTACGGAGATTCAGAAACGACAAATATACACTGGTCTGAGTAAAATGTTTACATTACCAATGCCATAATTAGTTTCATATGAATAGATGTGAACACAAAGCCTGCTGCAGCCAGCTCATGAGATCAGGCCACAACGCCAAGGTAGTAGATATATCCATTGATTAAAGAATGTAAACTCCAGTATGGATTCTATTAATACATTCTATTAGTACAACCGACAGATATACATTTTTTTTATGGATGTGCCCTTATTCCAGCCATCTGACCTTTGAAATGCTTTATTACTGTCATAGTGTCACTTCCTGACAAGCTCTTCTTGAATTATGTCCCATGGAATGGTGATGGTCATAAATGTGTTGGAAGATCAATTGTTAAGTGGGATGTACTGGCTCTCTGCTTCGTCACTTCCCAGGGCTGCTGTGAAAAACAGAACCGTCAGTTTGGAATTTCATTCTCATGTGTCACAATTTGTGAAATCCATTCTTTACTTGACTAAAGTGAAAAGGGTTAATGTTATATAATGTAAAATCAAAAGAGTGTGGCAAGCGTATGAAAATAGCTTGCAGGGCCTCTCCTGTTCTCTCCTCTCCAGTCCTCTCTTCTCCTGGCCTCTCCTGTTCTCTCCTCACCCGTGTCTCTTACTAATATTCTCTCTTTTTCTCTTTGCTCTCGCTCTCTCCTTATCTCTGCCTCACTGTTTATGCTCTTTTTTCTTTCCCCTCCCAGGCCTCTATATTTACCTCTCTCTCTCCCTACCTAGCCCCATGTCTCTCCACACCCAGAACTCTCTGTCTACCTCTCCCCCTCTCTCTCCCCACTCAGGTTATCTCTCTTATTCTCTCTCTCTCTATCTCTCCATCCAGCCCCCTCTCTATATCTCTCTGTCTCTCTCTACTGTATCTCTCTATCTCTCCGTCTCATCCCTAAAGCCTGTTGAGGATATCCAACATGGCAGTAATCTGGATAATCTTGTCCATTACCTAGATTACTGGAGCCAAACATTTTGGTTTGGGAAAGCATCCCAGCAAGTGTTTTGGGCCCAGAAACACCATATTATGGATGCCGTACTTCAACCACAGAACTCTGGGACGGCACGTCACATATGATCCCCGAAATCCAAGCCTGCATTAGATTTAAGAAAAAAACAAGTGTCATTGATAGCTTTAGTGGAATTAAATAACAATATATCCAAAATCTGATGAGTTTCTACTTGTTAGAAGATGCTGAAATGTGACTCGTCAATGAACACGCGAGCATAGTGATTGCTGACCACATGTGAGTGGCTGCCTGTCGACATGTTACAGTGCCAGAATCAATGACCCTCCAATTCATCAGTCGCCTGTCTGAATGAGGGCACAACAAAGCCCATCTATCACTGAGGCTTGGTAAATACCTACCATCAATATAACTTTTTCCAAAGCTTACAGTGAGGCATCGGGAAGAACAGAAAAGATGGATAGCTCTTGAATCAGTTTACAGAGGATTCGGAAAACATGGCACTGCCTCGACGAGATCATGTCTATGCAAGCAGCACAACTTTATTTCTTGAAGACCAAGCAGGCATTTATTTTCAAGGCCTGATTAAAAAAAAAATAATCAAATGAGGGGCACCGACTGAGACACGGTTACTTATCATGTCCCACTTCCCTTCTTCGTCTTTGCTTGCTCTCGTAATTCGAGGATCAACTTGCCCTGACAAAGGAGGTGTCTGAAATTATGGTGGCAGGCGGTGCAAGGTGTTTCGGAGGCGCCTCCCAAGTGGTGCGCCTCCTCACAAAAATCCCTCCCCCAGGAACTGATAAGGCAGAATATGATGGGATCATCAGTATGCAAAGCGTTCGGTGGAGTCTCACACACCAACTGTGATTAACAGTAACAAAAAGGCCTTTTGCTGAATAGGAGATAGTTATCATTCGATGCAAAAATCGTTCTATTTCCCTGTCAGAGCTTCTGGAAGGGGACCAAATCCTCTGTTAGTAAATCCTATGTTATTAAATGTTATAGTAAGTTGGTAAAAGACAAGAAAATGTAGATTGTATATGTCGATTGTCTTGAGATCAATGCCAATGCTTTGGTACTTTTTATTTGAATTGTGATGAGATATTTAAGAGAATGAGGAGACATGTTTACTACAGGATAATGCAGGCACCTTGAAACCAAACTGGCATATCAATCTCTAAAGTGAGAGTATGCTTGCATAAAACAGTCTAAGGCTCAAATCCTTTTCTTACCACCATGGTCTTTCATTCATGTGCAATTTCATTTTGGTGCCCATTTTGTATAATTAGAGGCAATTTGCCAAAAAGAGACAGGACAAAAACCAAAACATATTTTCAATAGAGATTCTCCATTAAGTATTCTTTTGAGCCTCATTCATCAATGTGCATACAAACTATACAAAAATTCTACTTACAAATGCAATTTAGAATTTTCGTATGCATAGAACAAGTGCGATCCATCAAACAATCCTATCTGCAGAATATGTTGTGCGTTTCACTTGGCCAGCTTGCAACCATATTCAGCTGCATGTTTTATGTATCACATGTCACCTGCAAATAAAGTGAATTCAAGGCTGTTCTGTTTACGCAGTTGAACTCGTCTTCGGATGGTGCTTTTATGGTAAATAAAGCCCTTCAAGTTCAACCTGTTGTGTGATTGGGGTATGTAAATGTTTGTTTTGCTGATGATTACAATATGTACTCATATCGGCAAAAGTGTGCCATTTGGCTCTAAAAACCTGCTCTATGCAAAATGCGGCACGCGCCAAATCTTCCAATGAAGCAACATCAGCCATCTCCCATTAGATTTTCCATTACCCAAGTCTGTTACAATATTTCAACAACAGTTTTTGATGTGTTAAAATGTAACAAATTACTATCCTTCATGATGGGGTCAAATTACGAGTTACAAAGGGGTGTTGCATGAACTGCCAATGTTTGGTACTTTAAAGTCACATGAAAGTACAATAGTGTGTCATAAGAATGCCAATCAACATTAATGTCAATGTTCACTTTTTAATAAGATTGAGATGGTCTCCACGGTGATGGATGAAACAAGATATTGATAATTATTAGCATTATCATACTTTATAAATATATATATATATATGTGTGTGTGTGTGTGTGTATCTATGACATGGCTATTAAAAATCAATAGGTGTTTACCACAATCTTACTAATTCTTAATTTACCTCAGTTTGTCTCAGCTTTGAAAGTTCCCAGGAGCACAATGGGCTCCATCATTGTGAAATGGAAGAGGTTTTGGAACAAACAAGACTGTTCTTAAAGCAGGCTGTCTGGCCAAACTAAGTAACCGGGCAAGAAGAGCTTTTATCATGGGGGGTGACCAGGAATCCAGTGGCCTCTCTGTCAAGCTTCAGAGTATCTGTGTAGTGATGGGAGAACTTGGCCAGGAACCCAGTGGCCTCTCTGACAAGCTTCAGAGTATCTGTGTAGTGATGGGAGAACTTCGCCAGGAACCCAGTGGCCTCTCTGACAAGCTTCAGAGTATCTGTGTAGTGATGGGAGAACTTGGCCAGGAACCCAGTGGCCTCTCTGACAAGCTTCAGAGTATCTGTGTAGTGATGGGAGAACTTGGCCAGGAACCCAGTGGCCTCTCTAACAAGCTTCAGAGTATCTGTGTAGTGATGGGAGAACTTGGCCAGCAGAACCATCGCTGCAGCACCCTACCAATCAGGCCTTCACGGTAGACTGGTGAGAGTGAAGACGATAGTGCAGAAAAGCCACCTGACATGCTGTCTGAAGATGCCTGAGAGCATCAGGAAAATGATTCTCTGGTCTGATGAGACCAAAATCATACCCCTGAATTTCAAGTGCGACATCTGGTGAAAACAAGTTACCACTCATTACCTGGCTAATACCGTTCCGAGCCACCAGAACAGCTTTAGAGAGCCTTGGCATAGATTCTACGAGTCTCTGGAACTCTACTGGAGGGATGGAACACCATTCTTCCAAAAGATATTCCCAGATTTGGGGTTTTGATGATGGTGGTGAGAGTTGCCTAACAAGTCTGTCCAAAATCACCCAAAGGTGTTCAATTGGGTTGAGATCTGGTGACTGTGAAGGCCATAGCATATGATTCGCATACATTTCATTGACCCCTCATGCCCTGTGGAAAGGGGCATTGTCATCCTGGAAAAGACCCAACAACGAACACTCTTTCGATCCTTTCCTATTGCCATCTTTGTCCAAAATCGAGGTCAACTGGGCCTGCTCAGTACTTTTATACGTGCCACAGGGCATGATAGGATGTTAATTGCTTAATTGCATCAAACAGTACACCTGTATAGAAGCATATGCATTTGTTATGATCCTCCACTCATTTATTCAAGTTTTTCCTTTAATTTGTCACCCACCTGTGTTTACATAGATACATTGGCCTCTGCTGTCAAATGTTAAAGCAGCACCCTTTGTCTCCTCCATCAGCATCACTAAGACCGGTGATCATCTCACCTCAAACAAGCATAGCAGATGGAGGAGCAACTCTCCCTAATAACTTGCTGGATGATAAAATACTATACAGTTTCTGTTCAAGTGAGAAAACAAGCACTGAAGCATTGTGCCATCTAAATCACATAAAACAAATGTATATATCAAAAAATATCCAGGCACATTAACTGGCTTTCCAGCACTCCTGGTTAGAGGATTCACAATTTCTTTCTGATGTCATGAATGCAAGAATCCTCCAACCAGGACTTTGGTTAAACTGGGGAATTTGTATTGAAGGTGTATGTTTTTTTCAACCCTAGTCCTGATATTTCCATTAAATCACAGAGCTTTTGAAAGAAAGTCTGATGCATTGCAGAGATTACTGATTCTAAGTAATGTATTTCTTAGTTTATAGCTCTGTTAGGTCCCAGCTTCAATTTTTGTTGACAAGGCATCTTCAGAAAATAGTTTCTGGCAGCTCTGAACAAATTGGTATGTATTGTAAGTCGCAGCCAAAAACTGCAGATGACTCAGATGATGCTTCATGTTATGTAACTTTTGCTTTAAGAACCTTTCACTTTGTTCGGAGCCATGGTCTAGTGCTAACACTCGCCTATATACACACGTATGGCTCCCCGCCGAAGACCAGGGTTCAATAACCAGCTTCACCCATCACTCCTATGTCTCTAGATCAACACATCTCAGCTATTCCTACTGCAAAGACCTATTAAAAAAACAGTGAGGAGATTCACTATCCACTCTAAAAACAAAATAACCTTTTATACAACAAGCACTATGGAAACATGGAAACAGCAAAAACAAAACATTGTCATACTGCATTTTGTTACTGTACTGTTACATCTACATAAACCTGAATGACCCTCTTGGACACTGACCCGGAATACCCAACTTTTTGTTATTCACATAATTTTGCTTGTATTCCTTGTTATTCGCTATTGTTATTTGTACCACTATGTCTATATTGTTTATTCCTCATTTCACCATTTTGCATCTCAACAATTTCATCTACACTGACTTTCATCTACATTGAAAAGAGAATTTATCTGTTAGTCTATAGCTTGACACATGACAGTTGAAATTATAGTTGATTCAAACTTATTTCAAAGTCCTTCAAACTTCATGCTTTCTTCAAACCTTTCATTTATCTGTAGATATTTAAGATTATTTCTATTTTGGATGACTTACAAAACTTTCTTTTTAAAAAGTGTTTCCTACTCTCCAAAAACGACACCTCCATCTAAATGTAAATGCTCAAATCATCATAGCACTGTTCTCACCACACTTCCCCTCTGCTCATTTTCAGCTCCTCTCTCCCTTTTTTTTCTCTCTTTCTTTTTCTATCTCTGTTTCTCTCTGTCTCTTCCTCTTTCTCTCTGTCTTGTTCTCTCTGATTTGCTCTTTTCTCTGCTTCTATCTCTTTCAATCAATTGAATTGAATTCAAATTGCTTCATTGGCATGAAGTAAATAACAATACACTTTGGCTGAAAAACATCTACTTCTCTCAGTGTCTGACCCCTTGTGTGAACTAGAGGGAGAGGTGAAATTGAGAATGAAAACGTTGAAAGAGCTGCTGTTTCTGACCCCAAAAAAATGGTTTCTTTCACAATCTGGTTTCTTCGTAATTCTTCATATTCCTGTTAGCTATTTAGCATGCCCACACTGGCAGGTTGGAAAGGTTAGAGTCACTTAAGATTCTGGTAGTTCTTTGAGATCTGATGCTAAGGGATAAGTGGGACGACAGCCCCTGTGTATGGTTCCATCACGATCTTTCACTGACCAAACAACGCTCACCGCCAACGTCCTTGCAGATAAATGTCAGCCCCGACAGTCTCTGGACCTCCTCCCATTTCAAACGATTCAAAGAGAACGTTAGATCGGGACCACATGTAACGGTACATAATTGCGCTGAATTAGTGTACACGTTATTGTGGCGAGTTCTGATTTCAGACAGGTTAAAGGATTTCCCCGCTAATGGAACAGCATAGGGTGAAGTCGCCCCTAGAAGGCGACCTTGGGTAAGTTTTACTTATAGTTAGGATGGGGGTGGGAGCTGATCCTATATCTGTACCCACGGGAGACTTCACCCTGGAGCCCAAAATGACATCCGGACAAATTAGGATGTGATGTTTGCGGAACACTGATGAAACACTGAACATGTAGCCGGCGCCAGAAAACTCTAAATAATGCAGTGCGTCAACTGAACTGGGCCTGAGCCACTCCGACGGCGGCAGCGTGATCCATGGGTTAGACTGGGTTCACTGTTGACGCAGCCGTTCCACCCACCCCCTCCTC
>JACXGI010003124.1:46108-65718 GCA_016801175.1 Esox masquinongy | reverse complement strand
TAATTAGCTGATTAGAGTGTGGCACCAGGTGTCTTCAATATTGAACCTTTTCACAATATTCAAATTTTCTGAGATACTGAATTTGGGGTTTTCATTAGTTGTCAGTTATAATCATCAAAATTAAAAGGAATAAACACTTGAAATATATCAGTCTGTGTGGAATGAATGTATACATTATACAAGTTTCACTTTTTGAATGAAATTACTGAAATAAATCAACTTTTTGATGATATTCTAATTATATGACCAGCACCTGTACAGGTTTTGGAGCAACATAAGCTGCCATCCAGACAATGTCTTTTTTGGTGAAGGCCTTGTTTATTTGAGCATGACAATGCCAAAACATCTTCTGCACATATCACAACAGCATGGCTCCGTAGTAAAATAATCCGGGTGCTAAACTGGCCTGCCTGCAGTCCAGACCTGTCACCCATTGAAAACATTTGGCACATTATGAAACAAAAAATAAGACAAAGGAGACCCCAAAATGTTGAGCAGCTAAAATCCTATATCAAGCAAGAATGGGAAACATTTCACTTTTAAAATTTCAGCAACTGGTCTCCTTAGTTCACAAACACTTACAGAGTATTGTGAAAAGAGGTGATGCAACACAGTGGTGAACATTAACAACATTTCTCAGTTTTAACATTTGATATGTTGTCTTTGTACTATTTTCTATTAAATATAGGGATGAATCATTTGCAAATCTGTTTCTTATTTGCATTTTATGCAGCATCCCAATGTTTTTGGAAACAGGGTTCAACTTGGAGTTGTGAAAAAAGTGACTTTTTTGATGATCTGTTGTGTTTTTTGTACAAAGAGTGGTGAAAAATGACCACATACTTGTGTGAATAGTACCAAAGCATCTGAAAACTAAGTCAACCCTTTTTAAGGAAACATTTCTTTAACTTGCATGTTTAAGGTGATAGCTTAAATTGATGTGTCCTTTAATTCATCATGTGTGAGCTCACCACTTTGCTCAGTAAGTTAGATTCTCTCCTATATCTGCATGTATAAATTAATATGGAATAAACCTGTTGGTGGAAGCTGGATTAGTTGATTAAGACTATTGTTCATGAGGTCAAAATGAAAGCCTCCCTGCTTATTTGTGTCTGTTATCAGTTCTGATATTCTCAAAAGAACAGGGAAAACAGATGTGCAGCTATACAGATCAATACTCTTCCTTGACAGGGAACGTTGCGGCTAGTTGCAGTGGGTAAATCAATGTCGGTCACTCCTTCCCCCATTTGGAGCAGTTCAGTCTTACCAAAAGTAGTCAGCTCGTCTTGCCAGTCGATTTGAACTCACCGATCATAATGAACTGAGAATCCGGCGTGAAGGAGGCCTCAAGCGTCACCGCTTTGCTGTTGTTGTAGCCCTGCAGGACAGAGTGGACAGCGTCTTTAAGAATGGGCCCATCATCCCTCCAGTGCTGTATGGCAGTATCCATCTACAGCACTAACGTCCTGTACAGCTTGCTCTGGGCGTAGGGGCAATTTTTCAGTTGGTGGGAATCCAACAGTGTCTGAATGAATGAGCAGGATTTGTTACCCCAAACGAATGCATCACAGCTCCCTTGAAGGCGTCAAGAAGGCGGAGGGCACCCCCATTGGTTGAGACAAGGATGAGTTTCCCATCGTTGCTGAATTTCAGTCCTGTCCACTCACAGGTGCGGTCGTACTGAAGCTTGAACGTAGCAAAAGGACCCTAGGGAGACGCAAACAAGAAAACTACTTTTGAAGACCATCTGCCACTGACCCAGAGCTGGAAATACAGAAACGTAAAACACACCATGGAGAAAATACTGCTCTCTGTACCACATACACACTACAATCCTATTCTAACACTAAAATCTTTACAACATCCAAGAGCCCCAAATTCAGGCAGGGCAATGAAACAATATGAATTTTCATCATAACAAAAAGAATACAATATTGACGCTAAACTTTCAACATTAATTGTTAATCTAGTCATGTTTTGTGACTTCCTTTTAAGCTTGCTTGAATATAATTTGCAACCAACGACGAAAGCGACAGCCATTTTGGGGAAATAGAAGCCAAGGATGAAGAAATAGTCTAAAGGAGAAAATTGTTGCTTCCAACAAATGGATCACATGTCAGTGTTTCGGTCACCAGCTGCGCTTAGCCATTAATAAGTTATATTTTTGAAAGGAAAAATGGATGTCAACAAGTTATTGCTAGTTGGACTTGAGATACATTCGCAGTACAATTAGGGCTGCAAGACATTTTATAGGATAGCATATAGGCTATTCAAATTGTTTTTCAGACTTTTTTACTTTTAAATATTTGAATGATTTTTAATTACTGCACTTTTTACGCCAGTTGTGAATATCTCTGACCTGCTTCAAGAGGGATAATCCACTTTTGTGAATGTTTATAGCCTGTAGGCAACGTTTTTCTAAAGTGTAAAGGATAATTTTGTTAGCCTATATAGAACACAGAAGAAAATGGCCTATTTGTCCACATTCGCTATAGACTAATAAATTAAAAAGACCTGTTGTTGATCAATTTATCATCTATTCGTATGACTTTGCATATTTAGAGTTAAATTACATCTTTACTAATTTGCCCATTAAAATGGGAAATTCCGCAACCCCGTCATAAAACATTTCTGCTGCCCCTGGTAATTGATTGTTTGGCTGGTTTGGGCTGGTTTTGCAATGTATTTTGGTGTTTCTCAAGAGACACATTAGCCACGCATTTTTCATGCAAGTCCCTATGGCGTTGTCTCAGGTGTTGAAATAAGTTTGTGTTTTCGCGTGTTATTCCAACTACCGTCTTACAGGTTTTGCATACTACATTAGTTTGTGACATCTCTCTGGAACCCAAAATATTCCCAAACAACAGATGTTTTGGTGCCAAAAATAATGAATCATCTCTTCACATTGTCCTCTGGGTTCATTTTCTTAATCAATCCTTAACGGAAACACCCTACTCTGCACTGGTCTTTCGCATCTTCAATGTCTCTGACTGGTTTGAATTTGTGGATCAGAGTGCCTGCACAGCTAATATTGTCTCCCCGACCCATGCGTGTTATTTTATAGAGTTGTGGCTATTACTTACGTTATAGGGCCATCACAGAATTGGGATATTTTAAGAATATGAATAAGAATAGTCATCCAATCATTTTCATCTATTTTTCCCTATTGGAGAGAATTCCTCAAAAATCATGTTTTCGGTTGTCAATTAAAATCACATTTAATAAATTGGGACGAGCGAGAGGCATGATCAGAACAAGGTATTGTATAGTTTGATTGACCGATTCGAGACATACAGCTGGACATTTGAATTGTAAATTGTTTATTGTTTTAAAATAACAAAACAAAGGGTAACATGTTGTAAGAGTACTTGTAGATATGTTTTGACTGACATGATCTTGCCGTTCGCATGCCAGGCTCCAACATTTTTAATAATAATCTGAATAATTATTTTTAAGTAGGCTAACAGATTCTAAAATCAAGTTCTAATAAACTGTACACAAATACAAATATGATAATGAGGATGGCACACCAGTAAAAACAATTATTTTGACTGAGTGCAAAAATAAAATAAAAAGCCAAAATTGCAAATTTCTGCAGTCTAGAAACTGTACTTGTTCAAATTGCGATTTTATTATGTTTTTGATTAATCATGCATCCCTAAGTACAACGCATTCAGATTTAACTGATGTTGTTGAGCTTATTTAACGTTACATTCAGAATATATTTTTAAACACAGTTATACAGCACCATTAGCATGTACACCAGCTGTTCTCAACCCCATTTCTCACAGATTACCCTCTATGCATATTTCAACATAGCTGAGGGTAAACGAGAGACTCAGGTCGCCCAAATATTTGGCTTGTTGGCATTATACAGTTGTATGGCATGATTGAGGGATTAAATCATTAAGTCATGTGGAACTAGTCGGCGTTCCAACCGACGGCATTGCAATCATTTCACCGAGTTGCAGTCTGTTTCCCTCAAATAAATTGCTTTTAATATGCTAAGCATTAAGTGCGGAAAGTGACCTAAAACTTCACCAGACCCAACATTACAACGTATCATTAATGACAGAAAGAGAATTTAAAATGCTGACCTTCAAATACGTTGTTGCCTATTTAAGTTAACATTTTTCCAACAAATCTCTTTAATCCAACGTTGTTTCAATGGCAATAAATGCAAATGGAGGTGCGAGTATGTGAAATGAGAAAGCGGGATGTTATCTCATGAATTTAAACAACTTTTACCATTTGATCAGCATTCAAAAAGGTTCATCATTAATTGACTACTTATATAAATACTAATATATATAAATACATACACATATACATATACACATATATATATATACACATATACATATACACATATACATATATATGTCTCTTTTCCTGTAGAGAGAAGTGGGGGGACAAGACAATTAAAGGAGCAGTTAGGGTGTGCAAAAGGGAGGTTGGTTCTTTCTCCTGGAAAAAGAAGAGACCTGGGAGCATCTATTCTGCATTTATTATTAGCTCAATGTGTTGCTTTTGATCATAAAATTAAAAAAATCATTACATGATCACAAATTTGTTACTTCTCTAAAGAAAAATTCTGCATATGATAATCACACATGAACCAGCTCAATTTTCTGTTACTTGGGAATGTTACAGATCTGAATGTGGAAATGCTCTCCAGCTCCATTTCCTATTATTTGTTTACTTATGTGATCTAATTTAAAACCATCTGCCAATGTTTTCAGGTAGATAACTGTCTGTACCTGAAAACACATTGCAGTGCATTATCCAACAGCACTGCATTCAACACATTATGTTAAATACTTAACATGCTAAAGTTTGAGCACTAAATCACTGGAAATTCCTTTTAAGTGTATACTGTGATATTCATAGATATCAAATGAATATTGAGTTAATTTAATTTTGCCATATCGCCCAGCCCCACCCCAAACAGTCACTGTCCTGAGAAATGACTTACCTTGTCAAAGGACCGCAGGTCGTACAGTTTGACCATTTCCGAATTAACTCCAGCAGCGAAGATCAGACCTTCTGGGTCAAAGGAGCAGACCGGCTTCCCCTGTAGGTGCATCAGACCCTGGTAGTGATAGAAGACAGGATATACACATGTTCATTCCAGTTGACACTGGAGTCCAACGATCTGCAATGTCAAGGAGTCAACAAGACAGACCGTCCTGGAACCAACCTGGCAGTTTGGAGAGCGCAGGTCCCACAGCCGGATTGTCTTGTCTAAAGATCCTGAGATGAAGGTGTCATCCACAGGGGACATGGACAGAGCGGTCACTCTGAAACATTCAGACATTCGGGTTTAAATGGCAGCACACCCAGGTGACAGGAAAACAGATGCACATACATTAAAGGCCTATTGATTCTAAGCAAACCTAAATTTGAAGGAAAAAAAAAGATTTTCAACACATTTAGGTTAGGTGAAGTTCAATTTAATTTAGAAAATTACTTTTCAAACAAAGACAGCCCAGAAAAAAATACTTGTTTGCACAGCCAACAAAACTCCTTGATAATCTGCCAATTTCATGATGTCTTGCACAGAGTCAAACCCTCCCCAATACCAAAGTCAGCGAAGCGACCACAGAGCATTACTGGACATCCCCCATAAATTATAGTAGGCATTGTGTTTATTCATTTAAACACTTCATTTGGTTGTTTGTAAACATAGGAAGACCCCACCAGGAGACTAAGAAGGCCTGACTTAACAGCTCTTGGGCAATACAGATCAGTATTGTTTTAACTGACGAGTTAAACATTTGCCTGCAATTATTTTCATCAAAGGCTGTGAACCTGGCTCCAGGTTGTCTATAGATTTGTCTATGTAATTAGTTAAATAAAAAATAAATATTAACTTAAAATTGGTTTTGCAATGTTGAAAATGGTCCACCTTAAAAGTAGGAAGTTATTCCCTTAAATGGCGCCATTTATATTTGTCTGCAATCTTTGAATGGTAATGCAGCCTTAAACGATTGTGGGTCTCTGCATCAGTTCTCACCTTTTGTTGTGTCCCGGGAAGTAACGGATGTACTTGTTGTCATGGAGGGAGAGGTACCGGATAGTGTCTGCAATGATCATTAAGGAATGGGGTCAGGGCAGGCGGCAGGGCAGCATGGCAACACCATTCATCACAACTTCAGATAAGGTACAAGTAGAGCTCTCCATCCTTGAGGCGCTGAGCTCTAGCCAGGTCAGATGAGTGGGCTCCACCTTAGGCAAGGCAGTGGCTTGTACAGTTAGCTCCTTTATCGGGCAGAATCACGGACCCTCAAACTGTACAAACAACTACCTCAGGCCAGGGTGTGCATGGTCACCGCGTCGGGTAGACGTCAACCCCAACAGGATGTCAGGAAATCCCTGTGAACAATCTACTACATCCATATGGTGAATGAAAAGACTTAAGGCGAGTATTACATGGGAACACTGTTCATGAACCCTACCGATTACATATCGCCTGATCGTCATCCGCACTAACATACCATCAATTTTGTTGGAGCTGTAGACCACGGTGTTGGCTGCATGTGTGTACCTGATCAGATCCACTCCGTACTTCTTGCTGTAGAGTGTCCGTTTGGGTCTGGATAGCAGAGAATGTAAAGAAAGAAAATAACGGTTAGATTTCTGGCACATATTTCTAGGCAAGTCAATGTATCTCGCAAAATTCAAATAAGAATTATACACAGCAGCCCCAAACACTTGAGATTTTAATTTAGCTTTTATCTCCCAATGGCTCAATTACCCTCACAATAAACCTAACTAAACTCGTGCGTGAAAATGAAATGAGATACAAGTGATCGTTTGGTTGCAGAACTTTCAATCTGCTAACAAGACATCCGATTCAAACTCCGACAGTGTCTAAACTCGAGCCCGGGGATTCTGCATACTGCAGTAGGCCTCATAAGCGGAAAAGATGCCAACTACCTACAGCACAGACAGGGGTCGGCCTGTCGTAATAGCATGCAGTGCGGTAAAAACTCGATTGAAATTAATTTGTCTCACTTTCCCTCCTGGCAGTCGTATAAAACTAGTGAATCATCGTCGCTGCTAGAAATTATGGTTTCCCCGTTTGAGCTGAAATCAAAGCAGTTGATTTTGTCCGAGTTTTCCCGGAAAACCTTTGCAACCCTGAAACTCCGCAGCACATTGTCCGTCAGTTTCATGATGGCCTCTTTGATTGAGGGGGCGCAGACCCTCGTTTTCTACTTGACTGTAATATACAATGATCTATTTCAGTAGTTGTTATAATACGATCGTTACAATTAAGTAAAAATATAAGTTCGCGTTTCAAATATTCAAAAGAAATCCCGCCTGGGATACTTGTTATCCGAGTCATGAAAAAGCACCGCCTTCGATGTACGTCGGCTACGCGCAAATTCCACTGACTCGCGCATAAATAAATCTCGCGATACATAAACAACTATCGCGTTACAGTAAGTTAATGTTTTGTATCACAATTTTACACACCTCAAACCTTTCAAAAAGAGCATTGAATTGTATCAACGAAGACGCACTCTTAACTTATTAGGATAAAACCAAAAAGGTTGCAGAGGAAATTTAATCGAACATTTCTTATGACGGTAACTAAAGTCATACAATAATAAATGCTTTCGTGAAGGAAGAAAAAAAACAAATGACAATGCCGGTGAGTTTGCATTCGTTTCTTCGACAAATAAGTATTGAACTCCTGTTTCTATATCGACCCCCCGTAATCGATTCCTACTTCAGGTTAAAATACAGCTATACAAGGGCAGGGTTGACTGATAGCCATAATAGGTATCCATCAAGTATTTTCAACGACTCTCAAATTCCTTTTAAAGACGCATTCCAGTATTTTTCGCCACTGGCTGTCTAAGTAGCGCTATCGAGTCATAATAGGTCATCCAAAGTTTTGTACTACAGTGGCTCTCAATAGAATTCACCCTTTTAGACTTTTCCACATTTTATTGTTTTATGAAAAGAAATCAAAGTGGATTTCATTAGGTTTTTTTTTTACCACTGATCAAAACACAGTCCATAATGTCAAAGTGAAAAATAAAATCTGCAAATGGTTCTAAAGTAATTACAAATATAAAACAGAAATAATTTGATTGCATAAGTATTCAACCCCTTTGTTATTACACAGCCAGGATCTAAATCCAACTGAGAATATGCAAATAAGACTTGAAAATTGCTGTTCACCAAAGGTCCTCATCCAACTTGACAAAGCTTGAACAATCTTGCAACGAATGGGCAACAACTGCTGTGTTCATTTGCGCAAAGTTGGTAGAGGCAAATAGAATCATGGCTCTAATTGCTGCCAAAGGTGCCTAAACCAAATACTGACAAAAGGCGGAAATAACATATGCAATCAATTTGTTTGTGTTTTGTATTTATAATTATTTCAGAACAATTTGTAGATTCAAACTTTACTTTTGACATGATAGTCTTTTTTGCATTGATCAGTGGCAGACACCCTTAATTAAATCCATTTGGATTTCATGTTGTAAAACAGTAAAATGTGAAATGTCAAAGGGGTTAAATACTTTTGAGGCAGCATGCTCCCATTATCTTAAAATAAGCAGCAGTACTGATTGGTTTACCATGTATTATCGCTGACTGTACCAAACCGACTGAAGACACAAACACACAGGCTTTCAGCCCTACGGTAAATGTGAAGTAAATCATTACACAGAGGGTACACATTCAACTGAGTTGAGCCCTGTCCAGATTTCGCCAGACTGCCTTAGTGCTGATCTTGACTGGAAGTACAAAACTCACACACAGAGGAAATCCACAGGATCCTCATACTCTGTGTACAGGTAGGCAACCTCTCAAGGATTCTCTCAAAATAACTTGAGTCTTGTCAACTGAACACAGGCTGGAGAGTATGGGGTTTATGATGTGTTATATGGGTATCTCAAGCACAGGTCAGAAGGTCACCCAGTAGGCTCCTTTCTCTCTATCTGGAAAAACTTGGGCATGTTTATTTCAGGTTTGTGAGAAATAAGTGAAATTATAACTGCTGGAACGTCAAGATTAGATTCAACTTTATTGTCACTGTACAAGTACAGTACAACAAAATGCAGTTAGCATCTAACCAGAAGTGCAAATAGAAGAGGACGGAATATGTACACGTATTAAGTGTATGTACAGTTGTGCTCAAAAGTTTGCATACCCTTGGAGAATTGGTAATATATGTACCATTTGTAAAGAACACGTGTGAGCAGGCAAAACAAATGTATTTTATTTCTTATGGGATTCACATTCAACTGTAGGTCATAACACAATGTCACAATCATAAAACAGAACATGGCAACAAAGACAAAAATTAACTGACCCCTGTCCAAGTCTGCATACCCTTAGTTCTTAATACTGTGTATTGCCCCCTTTAGCATCAATGACAGCATGCAGTCTTTTGTAATAGTTGTCTATGAGGCCGCAAATTCTAGCAGGTGGTACAGCTGCCCATTCGTCTAGGCAAAATGCCTCCGGGTCATGCAAAGTCTTTTGTCGTCTTGCATGAACTGCACGTTTGAGATCTCTCCAGAGTGGCTCGATGATTTAAGTCAGGAGACTGTGATGGCCACTCCAGAACCTTCACCTTTTTCTGCATTAACCACTGGAGGGTCAACGTGGCCTTGTGCTTAGGGTCATTGTTGTGCTGGAAAGTCCAAGAGCATCCCATGTGCAGCTTTCGTGCAGAAGAATGCAAATTGTCTGCCAGTATTTTCTGATAACATGCTGTATTCATCTTGCCATCAATTTTCACAAGATTCCCCATGCCTTTAGAGCTCACACACCCCCAAAACATCAGTGAGCCACCACCATGCTTCACAGTGGGGATGGTATTCTGTTCACTATAGGCCTTGTTGACCCCTCTCCAAACATAGCGCTTATGGTTGTGACCATAAAGCTCTATTTTGGTCTCGTCACTCCAAATTACAGTGTGCCAGAAGCTGTGAGGCGTGTCAAGGTGTTGTCGGGCATATTGTAACCGGGCTTTTTTGTGGCATTGGCGCAGTAAAGGCTTCATTCTGGCAACTCGACCATGCAGCTCATTTTTGTTCAAGTATTATCGTATTGTGCTCCTTGAAACAACCACACCATCTTTTTCCAGAGCAGCCTGTATTTCTCAAGGTTACCTGTGGGTTTTTCTTTGTATCCCAAAGAATTCTTCTGGCAGTTTTGGCTGAAATCTTTCTTGTTCTACCTGACCTTGGCTTGGTATCAAGAGATCCCCGAATTTTCCACTTCTTAATAAGTGATTGAACAGTATTGACTGGTGTTTGCTAGGCTTTGGATATCTTTTTATATCCTTTCCATCTTTTTAAAGTTCCATTTCCTTGTTACGCAGGTCCCTTGACATTTCTTTTCTGCTCCCCATGGCTCAGTGTCTAGCCTGCTCAGTGCATCCACGTGAGAGCTAACAAACTCATTTACTATTTATACACAGACACTAATTGCAATTTAAAAAGCCACAGGTGTGGGAAATTCACCTTTAATTGCCATTTTCACCTGTGTGTCACCTTGAGTGTCTGTAATAAGGCCAAACTTTCAAGGGTATGTAAACTTTTGATCAGGGCCATTTGGGTGATTTCTGTTATCATTATGATTTCAAAAGGAGCCAAACAACTATGTGATAATAAATGGCTTAATATGATCACTATCCTAAAATAAGTTTTTTTGCATGATCAGTCATATTTTCAAAATCAATGCCAAAATTTCACAATTTCTGCCAGGATATGCAAACATATGAGCACAACTGTATATTACAAGTGAAATGTTTAGATGTGTAATGAGGGCAAATGCAATTCAAACGGCAAGACTAAATGTGCAATTAAGACAAATAGGAGGGCAGAAAATGTAAAAGTATTAAGTATGGTGTATGTTACAAGTGGGATCAACAGTGGTGGTTTGAATTCACTAGAAATCCTGTAATCTGTAAACATGGTTTTGGCCTTGTTCTCCTGTCTCCTAGGTGGTCCCTGCAAAGACAGCCTAATGGCACGTGCTCTTTCCTTGTTTCGGCCTTTGTTTTTCATGCCCCCTGTGGGAGTGAGGCGAGCCATAGTGTGCAGAATGTCGCTGGACACGCGAGCACGGGAGGTGTTTGCTGCGGCTATCGAAGCTGTCCAACCAGACATTGTTGTACGTCGGGGCCTGCAGCGTACAGGAGATACCCTCCTAGTGAATGGCCGTAGGTTCACGCTCCGAAACAACCTGCACCTGGTGGGCTTTGGCAAAGCTGTGTTAGGTATGGCCGCTGAGGCAGAGAGGATTGTGGGGGACCACTTGGTGCGAGGAGTAGTCAGTGTACCACATGGGATTCAGGAGACACTACGGCAGCATGGGAAAGAGTAAGAAATGGACATATGACCCAACAGACATGAGAACCATAATTACATTAGAACCAGACTGACATTAAAACCAACTGACATCGAGACTGCCATTGCAACCAGACTGGCATTAGAACTAAACTGCTTGTGGGTGGGATGGGTGTTGTTGGTATGTTAATCCCTTTCTGTCTTAATGTCTCCTTAGCCAGATGTTATTGAAGGAAGGCAGTCATATCAAAGTCATGGAGGGAGCTAAGCACAACCTGCCAGATTCTGAGGCCCAGAGGGCAGCCGAATGTATAAAAGACCTGGCAAGCACACTGACAGAGAATGACCTGTTGCTTGTTCTCATTTCAGGTAAGTTGATACCCTCTACATAAATGTAATTACAGCATCTAACAATCAATGCATTACTTAATCTGAATCACTGAAGCTACAGGGTGTCCACAAATATCTTCAAGACATTCTTAGTGTGTGTGTGTAGGAGGTGGGTCTGCACTCTTGCCTGCACCGGTCCCACCCATCTCTCTTCAAGAGAAACAGGATGTCACACGCCGACTGGCTGCTGCTGGCGCCACCATTCAGGAGCTCAACTCTGTACGGCGTGCCCTGTCCTTACTAAAGGGAGGGGGACTTGCTCACTGCGCTCACCCTGCTCAGGTAAGACCACAACTCTAAAAGACCTGAACTTTTTGCACATTACATTCCGGTCATATATTTATTCAAATAAAATAAATGGTCCTGTTAAAAATGTCTCACAGGTGGTGGCTCTGGTTTTGTCCGATGTGATCGGCGATCCTCTGGACTTGATAGCCAGCGGCCCCACGGTGTGGACTGAGGTGTGGCCTGAGGAGGTATGGTCAGTGTTGGACAGGCATGGGCTATCCACAGCCTCTCTTCCTGCCTCAGTCAAAGAGGTCCTTGGACGCACGTTTCCACGGTGGGAGCCGATCGGAGACCAGTCGGACAGAGCAGCACCCGTCCTCAACGCCGTGATTGGGTCCAATAGCATTGCCCTGGAAAGTGCAGGGCGGCGAGCACGGGAGCTCGGATTCCGTCCGGTGGTGCTGTCGCCGGGGGTGTGCGGCGACGTGCGGTCAGTCTCCCGTCTCTATGGCCTCTTGGCTCGTTTCGCCTGCTCCCACGAGGAACCCCCTACAGAGTTGCCCGCTGAGATCCTGAAGCTGGGGCCTGAGACGGGCGTGGAGAGCTGGGACTTGTGCCGCGCCATGCAGGTCCTCGGCGAGGGGCGTGCGGAGGGCTGGGGAGCCACATGTCTGCTGGCCGGAGGAGAGCCCACAGTCCAACTGACGGGCAAGGGCCGCGGCGGTCGGAACCAAGAGCTGGCCCTGCGAGTGGGGCTGGAGCTCGGAGGCATGGAGCTCCCTCCGAAAGGACCCGTGTTCCTGAGCGGCGGAACAGACGGTCAGGACGGTCCAACTGAGGCCGCGGGGGCGGTCACAGACGCGGGGCTAGGAGAAGAGGCGCAGACGCAGGGGCTGGACGCCAAGGGCTTCCTCATCAACAATGATTCCTTTACCTTCTTTTCACGCTTGTCTGGTGGGCAGCGGCTCCTCCTACCAGGGTTAACTGGTACCAATGTGATGGACGTGCACATGCTGCTCATCCCCCCAATTCCTGTAGTTGTGTCTGGACATTAATCAGACAATTCAGTATAAATCCAGCGAACACTACCAGTTATTTCTTGTGAGTGCAGCTTTTCAGTGTTGACCATGTCAATGATTGTTTCCAGGAAGCACCTTTGGAGATCAACACTTTGTTTAAAAAGCATCAGTTAGTTATGTCTACGAGAAATGTGAATAAATAGCACTGTCAATGTTTTCCATTTGTGTTCCTTGTCAAAATCGCTTTTGGTGTGTGCAGTTGTGTTAATTTTAGACAATGACAAGTAACTACTCAGCAACTTTTACTACTAGGCAAATGTGTTTAATATCTGGTACTCATTTACAAAACACTAACCAACATCTACAATTAATCTGCCTTCATCATCTGACCTATGCAGGTATCTGTACCTGGGACAATAGAATGCATTATTGGCCTTAACGGTTTTACATTTTCAAAGCAATCAGCAGGCAGCCACACAGGGTTCATGCATTTGCTCCTTCTAATTATGGATGTTCCTAGTGTAGGATGGGGTTGATGTAAGGCCCCTGTCTCTGACTACTCATCCCAGAAGTCGTGCTCAAACATAATCTTTATGAATTACTATGAAGCCTTGGTCCAGTGGAAATAAAATTATCCACAGACCCTTATTCATGTGCATATAACAGCAGTCACTCCTGCCCATTACTTTCAGATACAGTTAAGTCTATCCAGATTCTGTCTGGTAGATTAGAATTCAATTATAGGCCAATCTAATCATAAATGCATATTGAGTCTGATAAATATTGTTTCACCAATCAAAATTAATGAGCCAGTGGAGCTAGATTTTAAAACACTGTATTTAAAATGAAATTACATGAAAGAATATCTTAGCATATCACAGTGTGGATAACTGGATATTACTTGAGCTTTTTAAGTCCAACAGGGAAAAGTCTTCAGCTCTGAGTGAGTCCGCAGGCCTTTGTCAATGAACTCCAGCCACATGAAAAGGCAATGTTATCAAGTATGTGTCCACTTAGCAACACTTTTTGAATAACAAGGGCAAGTTGCATGTAGTCCAACTTATTTCCTGTTTTTCACTCGCGATGTGTCTTCAGGGTGTCTCCTGTCGCACTCCCCCTGACAGATAGAAAACACGATCACAATCCCTCACTAATATTTAACAGAGAAGAAAACGAGTCACGACACATGCTGTTTTTTTTATCACACCGCTAGCTGTACCAAACACATTCATATTCAGAAAATCAAACGTCTCGAGACCAGTGAGTAAAAAAAATAACACGGGGACTGTAGAATAGCAGTCAGGATAGTAGAGGTACCTGGAGGGAACACATGGTAGCTTGAACACCTACCATCCGCTCCGGAGAGGCGCAGAGTCAGGTGTACCTCCATTCTGACCACCAGTACCTAAACACGGAGTACAATACGCGTTAACTAGCAATGTTAGCTACCTTACCAGCGTCATGCTGGCAACATTAGAGATTCGTTAACAACAATAAGACTTCCGGTTTTCGGATTTTGCCCTCAAAATAAAAGTAAGCGGTAAAACACAATACTAATAATATTAATCTATTTTGTCGCTTTGCTTAGTGTATTGTAAACATACAGATAGAAGTAATATCTACATATTAAAAAATATAAACTAAAGAAAAATGCTGTTTAAATACTACACATAGGATGAATAATATTCTAAGGTGCAGCACATTGCGAAATGGAGATGGAGTAAACTATTGTTGTAAACATTTAATATTTTAAAAATAAATTGATTAATCGTTATGATGTAATTAATGTTAACTTGCTGGTGCTCATTAGTTATATATGGACTCTGTGCCAAATCCAGCAACATTACACTTTCCACCTCCTCCCCCATTGCAACACATTATAATATACTGTACACAGGATACATATTGCATCATACAGCAAAAACTACTCTATACGCCGCAGTGAATGTAATGTAGGACATGTTCAGGAGAGTGTCTTCTAACCAAATAAAATGTGTTTTGGATGGACACTGTGTGCTACATCCAGCAACACAATATTTTCCACACCCTCTTCAGATCCCAAGGCAAAACCCAATAACATTCTGTACATGGGATACATATTGCCTCATACAGAAAAAACGATTCTATATGCCGCAGTGAATGTATTGTAGGAAATGTTCAGGAGACTATATAGAGTGATTATATGCTAAAAAAATCAAGGGGCAGTAAATATTTGCAATTGTTGCGGGCATTTTTCTCCGCCCATACCATTAGCCACAATGTAGGCTAGTGAACTCTAAAAAAAAATTGTGGTAAAGATGATAGGTATAGAGTTGGCATGTACATGTTCAGCTTGTTGTTGAATTCCTCAAGGAAATCTGTGCTACAGTCGATTACATTTACATAGTCCTGGGGAGCAGAACTAATAGTACACTGATAATGCAGAGCCTTGTAAGGGTGCATAGTCAAGCAGGAAAGTTGAACAGCCATTGTAAAAGTGAACCATGCAACTCAGTGGATGAATTAGAGTGCATATTATCTGAGCAACTAGGCGATGAGTAAGATCTAAAAGACACAAAATCACCTTTCATTGAGTGTTTTATTCAAATGCAGGAAAAAAGCATCAAAGACATTAGTAGTAGTGTCCCATGTACAGATCAAAAACCTTACTTTAAGGAAGGGCTGTTGGACACACTTTTCAAAAACTTTCTCCCTGTAATACCAATTTTGTCTTGCCTTATGACAGGAGATTTACAGAGATTTTCAGAAACATAGAGACAGAATAAGAAAATTACAGCAATTAGTGAGGTAACGTTCAAAACACAAAAAGTTATATTCCTTGATGATAAAAAACATAGAATTGATGAATGTTTTGGCAAATTGTATACTCTGCATGAAGCTGGCTAGAGAGACGTATGTGAGAATATTCTAAATTCAAAATCCCAAAAGGCAACACTCATTGCTGCAACCAGGGGACAGCTGGGAGAAAAGGAACAAAGAACCAAAGCATCTCCGTAGGTCTTTTCAAGTTCCTCCACCTACAAGTTCAAATTCGTTCAGTCTTAATGAAAAGAAAGGAATGACCAATGATCAGAATACACTGTGTAATGAGTCAAATTTGGCAAAAAGGTTAAATTCTCAGCAGGGTTTTATGAATGATCCAGAAAGAACTAAATGTACATTTGAAAACAGAGCTTCAAACTGTTGGTTCAACTCAACCTTGCAGTCTTTGTTACATCTCAGCATAGTAAAAGCGACTATTAAAAATCTGATACTGATAGATGTGAAATGTGCAAAAAAAGCATCTCACACAATGATTAATACTTCAACTCGCATTTTCAGCTTAGACTAAATACAGACACATCAACGCTTGATATTTTCTTCAGACAACTCATCACCAATCGGGGGGTACCCAAAAAATTAAGTCAATATGATGGTGTATTGATTAGACAATCTGTTTGGAAATGCTATGTGTGGAGTAAAATTCCAGCAATAACTGCAAATACACAGTGCCCCTTGATTTTTATAATCACTCTATACAGTCTCCTGAACATTTCCTACAAATACATTCACTGAGGCATATAGAATAGTTTTTTCTGTATAGGGCAATATGTATTTCATATCCATTGAGTTAAATTGTGGCCAATGGTATGGGCGGAGTAAAATGCCAGCAACAATTGCAAATACACAGTGCCCCTTGTATTTTTTGCATACTTTGAATCTACAGACTCTCCTGAACATTTTCTACAATACATTCCCTGCGGTGTATAAAACAGTTTTTTCTGTGTAAGGCGGTATGTACATGTACAGTCTATTATAGTGTTTTGCACTGGGGGCTAAAGAGGGTGTGGAAAATAGTGTTGCTAGATGTAGCACACCATTCCCCATTATTAGACAGGTTTGACTTACTCTACACACTCTCCTGAACAGTTCCTACATTGCTTTCTCTGTGGAACATTCAATAGTTTTTGAGCTATGAGGCAATATGTGTTCCATATTCAGTCATTCGCATTGTCTGAATTTTGATCTTGGAATGGGTTTTAATACCCACTTTTTATAGAAATGACTCTTAAATATGGTCAAATATGAATTGTTGTCAATGTTTTGAGAGATACATTTTCTTAAACAATGAATGAATGCAATGTATATCAGTTTTGAAGAAAATTGTTGGCCTCTTATTTTGAAATGTTCCTAATTTTCGTGACCTGGAAGTGTTTTTAATGTTGCTCACAAGACGCTTATGTTAGCAACCGGAGCTTCGACTGTTACAGTGCCAGTTAATTCTGACCCATGATTGTTTTGTTAGCCAATGCAATGTCCAGTCCAGTAGCCATTTAAGCTATACGGCAGTATTATTTACCAATAAAGATAAACGTGATTATGGCAGCCATTCGATGAAAAATACTACAGAACTAGTTGAGTAACTAGCGCAACACTCACCTTGTCGGTAGTACATATCGTTTACAGTGTTTCCGTAAACTCTCCAAGCAAAGTGGATGGCAATGAGACTGACAACAAGCCAGCTAAACAATATCTTGAAAATGGACACTCTCATATCATTCGCCAACCAATCATCCACAAATTCTGAAAGAAACGAGACAAACCCGTCTACGATGCGGGACAAAAACTCAAAATCCCACGGCTCTTCCATTTTATAAAACACTACCCAACGTGTATTCAAAAAACATATCTAGTCAGCTAGCTACTGTAACTAGCTGAAGCTGGCCGGGTTACAGTAGGTCAGAGGAAGGAGATATTAATCCGATTGGTAAATGAATCTGGACCGAACCCCGCCCATCCAATATTCGACCAATTGCGTTTACGTTGTTATTCTGCATCAGGGCGTTGCTAAGCTAATTGTCCCAATATTGTTTGTGGAAAACCATGTTTACTGCCACTACAAATCCTCAGGATGCCATGATGACCGCTGTTCATAAAGCCTCAACACACCTGGAACACAGAAAAGCCTAATGTGAGACTGCTGTTCATTAACCACTGGTCAGACTTTAACTCTTCGCTCCAAACTCGTCACCAGCCTTTTTGACTTGACTCCATGTTCCACTACAACTGCATGACACAATGAGCGTTTTTACACTACAATAGTTTTAGACTAAAAGACGCATACATCCATCTAAGTACCCTTGCAATTTAAACACATACTAATTGCTAAATGCTAACACACATTTGTAAACTGGTAGAATAAATAGGGTACAGAAATCGGTGGTGGTAGTCAAGTATAACATGAACATGTATTGGGGGTTGACAGCTATAAGCATCCTACCTCATCTTTGGTTGACCCTAAACTGGTTATTTTATAGAATGTCTTCTTACAAATACCTTGAGATTTGGTTAGATGAAAATCTGTATTTCAAAACATGTTAGTGAGTTGGTGAAAAGGTTACAATTAAAATTGGTTTCCTTTATAGGTATATATCATGTTTGTCACGTCAGTATAGAAAACATTATGCATGCTACTTTAAAGACGCTACTGTATTATGGTGATATACACACTGATCAGCCATAACATTATGACCACTGACAGGTAAAGCGAAAATCTCGTTATCATGGCACCTGTCAGTGGGTGGAATATATTAGTGGGCCAAGGAAGGACAAGCGGTGAACCGACGACAGGGTCATGGGCGGCCAAGGCTCAGTGATGCACGTGGGGAGCAAATGCTGGCCCATATGGTCCGATCCCACAGGCGAGCTACTGTAACTCAAATTGCTGAAAAAGTTAATGCTGGTACTGATAGAAAGGTGTCAGGGCACAGTGTATCGCAGTTTGTTGCGTATGGGGCTGCATAGCCACAGACCAGTCAGGGTGCCCGTGCTGACCTGTGTTCACTGCTGAAAGTGCCCACAATGGGCACGTGAGCATCCCAACTGGACCACGGAGCAATGGAAGAAAGTGGCCTGGTCTGACGAATCACATTTCCTTTTACATCACGTGGATGGCCGGGTGCGTGTGCATCGCTTACCTAGAGAATACATGGCACCAGGATGCACTATGGGAAGAAGGCAAGCCAGCAGAGGCAGTGTGATGCTTTGGGCAATGTTCTGCTGGGAAACCTTGGGTCCTGCCATTCATGTAGTTACTTTGACACGTACCACCTACCTGTGCATTATTGCAGACCATGTGCACCCTTTCATGGCAACAATATTCCCTGATGGCATTGGCCTCTTTCAGCAGGATAATGCACCCTGCCACAAAACAAAAATGGTTCAGGAATGGTTTGAGGAACACAACAACATGTTGAAGGTGTTGACTTGGCCTCAAAAGTCCCCAGATATTAATCCAATCGGGATGTGCTGGACAAACAACTCCGATCCATGGAGGCCCCACCTTGCAACTTACAGGACTGGATCTGCTGCTAACATCTTGGTGCCAGATAACACAGCACACCTCAGAGGTCAAGTGGAGTCCATGCATCGACGGGTGAGGGCTGTTTTGGCAGCAAAAGGGGGACCTACACAATATTAGGCAGGTGGTCATAATGTTATGGCTGATCGGTGTATACTGTACATGCAAGTTTAATTCAAATCTCTGGATGCATTCTAGAATCGGCCTTGCATTTTATCACTGGTGGACAGTGGCGTTGTTAGGCCTGGGCGCCCGGGGCAATAGCCCCGCATGTACATTCAAAACCCTGTACTTTCTGTCCGGGGGGGGGGG